>CAAAJI010000001.1:679332-728305 GCA_900642245.1 Fragilaria radians | reverse complement strand
CCCTGAAATCGTACAGGAAAGAAAGCGCTGAAGCGTAAGTTAGTTGTCAATAGCAGTGGATAAGGAGGCTCAGCGCAGACGTTTGCCGTGTAATTGAACTTGATTTTAACTCATGATGTTTCTTAAGTCACAAAGACTACAGCAAGCAAAGATCTGGGATTGTTTCAGATTGCATTGTTGATAGAATATGTTAGATTTCTTTTTTTGCAATGGCACATTGAACTTCAATATAATGGCTTTGAAGAAAATTTGACTGTGATCTGACCTAGTCATACGAACTGTGTAAGTTCTCACGAAGTCGCATGCAATGCCTTCAACATCATATCAAAGTAAATTATTTGATAAGTGTGATGTGCTGTGATCAATCACATATAAGCTGATCTCAATATTGATCTAACGTGGGATCTGTAAAGTGCATCCATTGCAAAGCACTATATATAACACATACCCTCTTTCCTTTTGTTTGGTAGAAATATAAGTCGTTTTGCAGCAATAGAAGTTATTCGTCAAGACCAATCGATACAGCATCTATGCATCCATGTTTTCCTAGCCTGTGTCGACCAGAGTGTCATTGACCCTCCAAATCAAGGTGGTAATTGCTCTTACCAGTAGCATTTTTTGGTGATAAAATGGAGCAAAAGGTAATCCTATTCACCTAAAACAGTTACACATCCGATCTGGCCGTCGGCCTAGTCAAATCTATGTGTTTTTGGATGCTCCACTCCTTTTCTCTCCTTGAGTATCTCACGTCACAAAATCACAGTGATATCAGCACCGATTAGCCGACTACGTTACGAGTTACACGTAAGTACCCTCAATTTGTTTTGTCAGTCCAGGTGTTTTATTGCTGTAGGGACAGATGTTGCTAGGGACAACCCGAAAAGTATGTTTATTGCCATTTAAAGTGATCAATCCTACCTCCGGTTACAATTGTCATAATTCCCTTTCATTTTCACCCAAAATTTTGGAAAGTTGTTAAGACTTTTCGTTTGCAAACTATTTAACAAATGTACACAAATATTCCTTGCAGCAAGTAAAGCAGAACAATTAAGACTGTAATAATACTTGAACCATCGTATATGAATCAATGAAAGGTGCTTTATATCCGTAGTAGCCAAGTTTGCATACTCTAAAGCTCAACTTAACACTGTAGTAAAAAAATCCATCTAACCAACAATGCAGTTGCATTTTTAGATTGAAATTAAAATACTTCTTTTATTCAATACTCAAATTTGATGACTGCTTTACCCCCTACAGTTTGAGAAAATCCGCCTATTCCTTTTGTTTCAAAGGCTAAGAAGGTGGAGAATTTGGACAAGGCGGTGAACAAGACAGAACATATCAAGTTGGAGCTCTTGATGGATCCCAGCAACCCTGCATCCAAGTATTCCAGACACTTCATGATCTTCAAGGATGGTGAAGCAGAAGACTGGATCAAGTGGCTGATTGGGTACCGTGAGGTGGAGAACTTGATGTCAATCCGTGAGCCGGCCGACAAGAGCAAGATGCTGCGGACCTTGTTGAAAGGGCAAGCCTTGCCTTGCTTTGAGCATCATTTGAAGAAGAGGCTGGACGCGGAAGATGCGGAACTGCCTGACAATGAATTGTTGGAGTTGGTGTTGCGGGATGTGGGCCTTGATTGAGTACATCCCAAAGAGCGCAATCCGAGGTCAGAAGTATTACATGAGGAGGGGACTCTTTCTGGGTCAAAACGTGAGCGTGCAAATGTTTGTAGAAAGACTTAATGAGCGCACCAGGTATTTACTTTACTTCCCAGATGAGAACCCAAAACAGCTGGATCAAGATGAGATTAATCAAATTCTTGATCAGACAAAGGCACCAGAGTGGCATGCAGCCATAGTGGCGGCTAACATTGATATTTTTCAATGAGTTATGAAGAATCAGTTTCCTATTTCAAGCAACTTGAGAATCTTGAAAAGCTCAAATGAACCAATGGAGTGGCACCAACATTACCAGTAGATAAGAAAACAAATGTCACTAGTGGTAGTGTAGGTGTAGCAGTAGGAAAGAAAAAGTCCAAAATTTGGTGTCACTACTGTGATAAATATAACCACAGTAGGGCTAATTGCAGAGCAATTGCAAAGGCCATACAGCGCAAAAACGGCCATTCTGAGGCTGAGGCTGTTCCCGGAAAAAAGTCCTTGGCTTTTCTTTTTGAAGAGATCAATTCATTAAAAAACAATTGAATACCAAAATTCCAAATTCCAAGATAAGGAAAAATGAATCTCTCTGATCCAACAAGATTAATTTAACAACTACTTGTGATGAAGATGAGGAATACTTTCCCTTTTTAGCTAGTTTAACTAGGATTAAATCTAATAAACTAGCAAAAACGTCACATCCAACCTCTGAATTGGTTTTTAGTCTCAACATTAACAATGAAGAACAATTGTTAAGAGCTCTGGCCGATACAGGAGCCAGCAGCAGTATCATTCTTGAAGCTTATACTTCAAGGAATTGCATCAAGAGAGATTTAAAAGTAAAACTACATGGAGTAAAATGGCTGGTCAGTTTACTAATGACAAAACTAGATTTGAAACCTTTTCACTTCCAGAATTCAACCTCAAGAAACAAATTACTTGGAAGTTTCATTTGGATGACCGTACCAAGTCATCAAGTAAATATGACATGATGACATGTTTATTGGCCAAGATCTTCTCGGACAATTAGAAATTATGCTTAATGTCAAGGAACATATTGTCACCTGGGATAATGGCACTATTCCTATGAAAGACAGAGGCACTCTACTCTAAACACTCAAGATGCCCTCTTGAAGTATTGTTGGCCTCAAATGAGCCAAAAAGTCTTCTAAATGAATTTCTCGATCTACTAAGATCCTGGATGCAGAATACAAGCCTGCAATTCTAGAAGCAGTAACACATATGTGTAGTAATCTCAACACAGAGGAACAACGTCAATTACTTCAATCACTCCAAAAGCATGAACTTCTTTTTTTATGGAACATTGGGAGAATTTAATATGGACCTTATCAGTCTACACTCAATAGACAAAGGAGTCAAACCAGTACATGCTCGCTCGTATACTGTTCCAAGAGCAGTAGAGCAGCAACTGCGGACAGAAATTGCAAGATTGCTGGACATTGGAATCCTAGAAGAAGATTATTCTTCTGAATGGGCATCCCCAACATTTGCTATTCCCAAAAAGAATGGAACTATAAGAGTTGTTTCTAATTTCAGAAAACTCAATTCCTTGCTTAGACTTCACTCATTTCCGATACCAAAGATTGGGGATATGATTAGATCCATGGAAGGATTCACTTTTGCCACGGCGCATGACCTAAACATGGGTTATTATCACATCAAACTAGATGCTGATACCCAAAAACTATATACAATCATATTTCTTTGGGGAAATATAAGTACAAACGCTTACCTATGGGAATAAAGATAGCCCCTGATGTTTTCCAACACGTCATGACCAAGTTAACCCAAGATATGGAATATGTTAAAGCCTATCTGGATGTTGATACTTACCAATAAGAGTCTTAACGACCGCCTAACTAAGTTAGAAATGGTACTAGCAAGTCCTTCAACTACAGGTATGATAGTCAATGCCTCCAAGTCAAAGTTCTTTGCAGAACAAATTGAATACTTGGGTTACTGGATTACCAGAAACGGAATCCAGCCAGTCCAAAGTAAGCTGGAAGCCATCCTTAAAATTAAGGCTCTAACAACCAGAAAGGAACTACGCCATTTTATTGGCATAGTTAATTGTTACTGCAACGTGTGGTTTGCAGGAGTGAGCTACTAGCCCCATTGACTAGTCTCACATCAAGTAACGTTAAGTTTGAATGGCTTCCATCCCATCAACTGGCTTTTGACAAAATCAAAAAGGTTATTGAAACGGAGTTTCTTTTATCATACCCAGATTTTGAAACCATTCCACATATACACCGATGCCTCTGATCATCAGTTGGGTGCAGTAATAATGCAAAATTAAATGCCTATAGCCTTTTATTCAAGAAAGCTTCATGCAGCCTATAGAAGATACATCACTACTGAACCGGAGTTGTTATCTACTATTGAAACCTGCAAGGAATCTAAGAGTATCCTGCTAGGCTACCCTATTACAGTCTTCATAGACCATCAAAATTACACCTTTAATGGGTTAAAAGCGTCAGATCATGTATTACTCTGGCTTTTACTCCTAGAAGAGTCTGGGGTAACATTTGAATACCTCCCAGGAAAGAAAAATGTCGTGGAAGATGCTTTATCTTGCCTAGATATCAATGAACTAACAATTCCACAAGCAGAAGCGCTTGGTATTCTATCGAAATTAGAAAATAGTAACATCAAGTTCCCCGCATACTGCGTTGATATTGAAAGAGCAGATCAAGAGAAAGGATTATCACAACCTTACTACTCTATGCAACATATTGAGGGGTATGACCTTCTGTGTAAGAAAGAGAAAACTATATCCCTCAGTCTTTAAGACTAAGAGTAGTATCCTGGTATCTTGAATACTTACTTCACTCAGGACAGACTAGGACTGAGAAAACTATCAGGAACACTTGTCCTCATTAGCAAGTTGAAGAGACTTGACAAAGTAGTTGGAAACGAAGCTTAGGAACAAGATCAAACCTTCAAGAGAAGTCACACAGATCTCTTGAGAAGAATCAAGAACATCTCTTGAGAGAAGTTCCAAGATTAACCAAGACTAAAAAGAATTAAAAGTTAAATAAGTTTATAATTTTACTTTGACCTAGTTTTAAATCTAAATGTAGAGCAATATCCTAGGGTTGCAATGGCAGCTAGAAAGTGGTTGTCAGCCCCAGCTACGTCAACGCCATCTGAACACGTTTTTTCTCATTGTGGAATTGCGTTTTCTAACAAAAGAGCGTCAATGCCCGCAGATGCACTGATGAGTCAAGTGTTACTGAAATATAACATGAAGCACACAAATGTTGGTATTGCTGATATAAAAACGAATTTGCGCTCAGCAGGAATTGATTAAAATGTATTTACATTATAGTATTATTCCTGGCTGTTTGCGGCTGCCGACAGCCAACAGCCAAAAGGGCCTTGACTGCTGGCTGTGTGCACCTCTATTTGGGACATGGAAACAAATATTTGGTTAACTCTTAACTCTTCTGTATTTATTCATGAATACTCGTGTAAGTAACCGGAGTGCAGAGTTTAGACTAATTTGCTCGGGATATAGCTATTTCAAACTGATCACTTTTGCACATTACTGTTATATATACACATTCTGTTTACTAATCTAAGTAAACCGTATTGGGTAAAAAGTAAGATTGCATTCTATTTTCATCCAAAATTGTAAAACTAGAATGTTAAAGCATTTGTTATTCAAATGCAATTGAAATTGATTCATGATGAATTTTTGTAAAAAATGAAGATATAAGCAACCATGTTCCTTTCAATTCAGGAAGAGATCTTTCATGCTACTTAATCGAATGTCGAATTATAATTGGTTTTAACAACATGAATCATATGTAGCAACAATAACGTGGGATGACTGTTATCATGTTAATCCTTCCTTTGTCTCAGTTTCTTAAACTTTCATACAAGTGAAGAGTACAAAGAATTACAGTTAACAGAACAATGATATTGCCTTTCCACTGACAACGACATTACGTTGATTTTTTCACTACAGGACTTATTCTCAAACAACAGCAACAATCTTTGACATTCCACTAACAGCAGCAGTAATGACTTCTACAACAGCAACAATCTTTGACATTCCAATAACAGCAGTAGTAATGACTTCTACAACAGCAACAATCTTTGACATTCCAATAACAGCAGTAGTAATGACTTCTACAACAGCAACACCAGAAAAGCTAAAATATGCCTTTAAACCATATTCATAACAGGATAAAAGGTGAAATATCTACCATTACACTTTCCTGATGTCAATGCTAAATCAATGTTATAGTTGACATAATCACAGAGACAGTTCTGTGATGTCCCAATGTGATGTTAGGTCATGTAGTAAAACTCAAACATTATTTTATGCATCAAGCTGTATGACATGTAAGTTCTAGGTTCACACATAGCAACAAAAAATCCATGACATAGTTGTTGTTGGAAATTTATAAAAGGAAATTCAAAGATAAAATATTCTGAATTGCTTGTTTAGATCATTTGTTAAATCTGCGTTGCGAAGCAAGCTCCACCTACTAGCCCTAGTACTAAAAATGTTTCACATCCAATCTGGCAGACAGCTGGCAAGGCTCCTCCCTTAAATTCATGTTTCTTTAGTACATATATATTCTAGTAAGTGATCGAGTAGGAGTACAAAGTTTGCAAAGTGAGCGACAAAAATCATTCTATTGAAAACCGGTATTGGGTAGTAAAGAAATAATTCCATATATCATCCAGAATTATGCAGTAGAATGTTGTCGAGATTAACAGGTGTAAACTATAGAATATTTAACGCATTTTTTATTCAAATGCTAATGAAATTTTCATCGCAGTCCATAGGGGATAGCTCTAATTGCGGAATTAATCTGCAAGTTCAAAACATTGAAACTATAAATATCCATATTCCTTTAAATGGAGGAAACAGATCTTTCATGCTTCTCAATCTTAAGCCTAATTAATAATGGTTTAATAGGCATAAATCATATGGATCAATAATTTTGTTGTATGTTTGGGATGATTGTAATCATATTAACCCTTCATTTGCCTCATTTTTTAAACTATCAAACAAGTAAAGCATATTCATATTTTATAAAGTTAATATAACAATGATATTGACTTTGCACTGACAACAACATTATTTTGATTTTTCCAATACAGCTTTTATTAGTCACCAGCATCAACAGTCTTTGACATTCCAAAAACAACAGCAGTAATAACTTCTACAACAGCATCCCCAGAAAAAGCTTAAATTTTCCTTTTCACCATAGTTATAATTGGACAAAAAATGAAATGACTACCTTTACACTTTCCTGATGTCAATGCTAAGTCAATGGTATAATTTACTCAAAGTTCTGTGATGTTGAATAAATACTGGGAGGAGTAGTACACGGTTGCAAGTCTGTCCTACAATTATTGGTTGATAACCCTAACCTCTCTCGTCAATCCTTTGTCGTACGTCTTGTATTTAGCGACGTCGGTATTTATACAGATGTCATGAATTGGCGAGGGGGTAAATCATCGTGAGGGACTCAAGATGAGCAGTCGGCTCGAAAATCGTAGCACTGAACGTTCTCGTCTATTGCTGCCATCTATCGACGAAGATATTCCATGCTCAACACCTTTGTTGTCGCGTCCTTGGATAATCGTTTCTATGGTATTTGGATTTGGCCTAGCCATCCTTGTTTCCATTGAATCCTATCATCTTTTGCGATCAAAGGCTAACGATTTAGTTCAACCTTCTGCCGTAGTGAGACCTGTACATAGTGGAAATATCAGTGAATCTTTATTGGGATGCGATGCGACAGTTTTGCTAATGCGCCACTGTGAGAAAGAGGATTTGCGAGAACACTGCTCTAGCGTCGGCTTCGAGCGAGCAACATACTTAGCGAGTCTTTTCGGTACTCGATGGCCGCAACCTAATTACCTATTTGCTGAGAAACCAAGTGGTCGTAGAAATCCCAAAAAGCACAATTTTAGGGAAATCGAAACGTTGAGCCCTACTGCTAAGAAATATTCCCTAACTATCGATGCTTCGTATGACACTCATCACACGGCAGATCTAGTTTCTAAAATATTTCATCTTCTGGACTATGGAGAACTCTGCAATAAACTAGCAGTTATATCCTGGAAGCATTCTGATATTCCAAATGTTGCAAGCTATGTGGGATGTAGCTCGAACGAAGGATGTCCGTCAGAGTACCGATCGAATATGTTTGACGAAGTTTGGAAAATCCAAGTAAGTATCAACAAATTGTCGTTTTCATTTTTCAGAGTCTCATTTAAATGCATTTTAAATCACAGTTTCATTATGGTCCAAGCGAGGCATCGGATTTGGCAAATCAATGGAAAGTTCTAGGTGCAGTTGAATATGAAAACTTCAACCATGAATCATTTGACCGTGAAACAAAAAACAATTATTGAAGACAATCAATAGGATAACGTACTCCTTATTTACTCCTTTTCGAAATGTAGTATGGGAACAATGACGTGTAAATGTGTATTTTATTATTCCCAATTTATTTGTTGTATGGTCTTGACTTTAAAAGCAACTTTAAAGATGCGGTGTGATTACAATTCAAGGAAAATGTGGAAAAAATGCCTGTCTGCATTACTGCGTTACTGATAAATCAATTCTGCTTCTACAACGAATGAAAAAAATATCCGTGTGAAGATTTTTTTTCACGAAGCTACCATTTCACCAGGGTAACAAACAACAACGTATGGGGCTTAACATTACTCCTCATTCGGAGTTCCTAATGTTGAGAAAGCAATAGCACAGCCTACAAATGTTGATCATAAATATAGCACTTCAAGAGATAATTTATTCCCTAAAAATATATAAATGATAAGATGAATTGTCAAAATTAATTTTACTTCTTACAGAGTGACCTTACACTTAAGAAGCGCATCTTCAATAATAGTTTTGGGAACCTAACAGGAGCTAGTCAGTGCCTCCATTCAAGTGGCCAATAAATAATTCTTCTCCTTTCTTGTCAATAATTAGGCTGATACTTGACCACTTAGAAGTCTTTACCCGCTTGTAAAGTAACTGTAAACTGGAAATAGATGTAATTTGCGTGCGCACAATGCTGATAAACTCATAGCATTATTTATTTGAACTGTATTGTTAAGCTCGTTGAATTTATCCTGCACTACCTTTTCTTGAGAGTTATATCAAGCCTGCGGTCCTGATTAATAGCAATTTGCTCACTCAATTCTTATGCATGCTTAGACCATAGGAAACAAACTCGAATTGTTAGCTGTAGAAGCAATAACAAAAAAATCTGAAATTACGTTTCAATACTCTATGTGACAGACTGAGGGCAATGCAGTAGATATACTTTTTTACAGTGTATCGGGACTATCACTTTCTGAACAAGCAAAGATAAAATAGAAGAAAACCAAGGAATTGTATGGTTAGTAGATACTGGATAATCATTACATCCCTCTAACAGGCACATTTTTTAAATTTTGACATTGAGGTTTCTGATAGCCTCTCTATAATTATTCTTCTCTTTTTAATCCATAGTAGTGTGAAAAGCAATTGAAGAAAAGACCTTGTGATCGTTGGGTAAAGGTCCAAGCAAATACAGTCAAAAGAAAAAAAACGGGTTTTGTTGTGACCTCTCACTCCTTGTCAGCATGAGGCATACGCGTGAGATTTCTTTTGGCATTTATTCCTACATTGGCTATGTTCACAAACTAATTGAGTCCTCGCAAACGATATAAACAGAAATTAAGTGGCGATTGACAATTACATATCATTTTAAGCTTGGATGCCTAGTATGAAGCCCTTACAATAAATACATTATCAGGTTTGATACCTACCAATAAAAAGGGCAGATTCTATGCTGAAAGATACAGCCAATTGTAATGAGGATAATTGGTAATGAATTTCCAAAATTTTAATTATTTTGAAAATTGTCATTTTCAGTTGATTGTGGAATAAAGCAATAAGGAACTGTTTGATTTCAATTGTGCAGTTCGATTTTTGTAGAGAACATGATTCAACCCAAGATATTTCTACTTTGTGCGAGTGTGAAACTGTCAGTTCCAACATTGTGCAAAACGTTGATCTGTAGAAAAAATCATATATTGGTCCCTAGCAGTTTCCTGAGTTTGGGTATAGCGTATTTTTCAAGACTAAGATGCTAGACCTAAATGTACCAACCAGGTAATGCTTATGACATTGCGGTGAAATCAGCTGTCAGATTTCAGATTCTGATGGCAGAACCAAATGGGTAGGATATCTTCTCCTTAGTTTGGGAAACAGTGCCATGGAACCACTTTTTCTAAATTATCCTTTCCTGACAGCCAATAGACTTGACCCCATTCTTGGAAATGTTGAAGCAGTTTTGCTTCTTGAACGCTGCCACAAGATGCCAATAATTGAGTTTTGATTTGATCTCAATGCTTGAAAACGTTCAGCTGATGCGGCGCCATGACAGCAAATGTTGCAAGATCAATGTGCAAGTCACATCAGGACAAAATGCATTATGAGTATCAATGGAATGTTTACCGTCTTGAATACTAGTGTGTTAATAAATACAAATATCTGCAATCCATAGGCATTTGCAATTCTATGCAGTGCCAACAATAAAAAGGCTCTCGTGTAACATCTAGCATTATTGATTTAATATGTATAGCACAAATTTGGGGAAATCGGTGATAATTCATTACATACAACATCTAATTATGCAACACCATCTTGTTTGCTCATGCTGATGAGATGTGATTTTCAAGACTGTACTCTGATTCTTCTTACTTTTATCTGACTCCTTGTGAATGTATCTTTAATAACTTGTGCTCCCATGCTGCAACCCACGATAAGATTGAAAATCCTCGGTGCACTAGCAATGGTACCTTGATTCCACCTAAATTACAAGGTCCATTGCAACCATTAAATCATGATTGGTCAACAAGCACATAATTTTGTTATTGCTACAACACTGATTATTATCTTAAGATACAATGACCTAAATACTACTGAAACCTTTGATACCTGTCATCCAACAATACACTATGCTGCGCATCTCTGAGAAATTTCATGCAAATAATCTTGCACAATTGCAAACTGCACGTTCCACATGGTGTGGCCCTGTATCCTGTGCTAGACAACGCAAATTTTATTGAGGTGCGATTGCAAGGGATTATGGGCTCCAAATGTGGCTTTCATGAAGGATTTCAATGCACGTAGAATCTTCAGAAAAGAATGCAGGAAAATACAATTGTTCTTATGCAAGTAATTGTCTTGCATTAGTACCCAGGATACATAGTAAACTGTCTTATTGACCATTGATCCTAAGCCATTAATTCATACGCATTTTCCGAAAATCCGAATCGTTGTGTTTCAGGCTCTGTTTCCATGTAATCCTGACACATGCAAGCAGTGATTATCTTTCTATTCAATTTCGAAATTGTGACTCCTGATGGTAAATGTGCATGCACAACTATACTATTGGGTTGTCATTTAGACGTTTCCCACATATTTGAAAACGGTATCTCTCTCTTACAACTAGTACATGCTAGATGAGTTTATTGCATCTATTCTTTCCCCCCTAAATTTGCAGAATCTTGACAAAATGCATTATTTGACTTTACAATCAAGGGAACTATTAATATTCTGAATATGTAACTTCGAATCTCAATGAAATTGGATTATTTCCAGAATTCGGCATCATGGCATTATATTAGTGTCTCAATCAGAGTTATCACCTTCTGTTGTGAGTCAACACAACAATTATGGCTCTATTTATTAAGTTAATGATCTGGAAATAGCTCATTGGCTATATATTTCTTAACTAATGCAACCTTCTTGACTAAAGATATACATTATTTTCGTTGATCTTCGCCAATGAGCCGAAGGACATAAATGAAAATGTTTATAATATCATTGTAGAGAGACATGGCTCCGAATACATAGTCTTTTTCATTCATCTGATACTTACTGTACTTTCCAGCAACAATAAGCTTTGTGTGGTATGCCAAATAGAAAGAGAAGAGTACTGCTCCAGCAAATGACAACCAGGTTTCTCGGATGGGTAAGAACCCGCTGGCAGTATTCCATATTGTTCCAATAAATTCAGTAGAATCAGAATGAGAAATATCATACCTGCCGAGGATAAACCAGCTCCCCATTGTGAAAGATCATATTTGGAATTTTTATTTGCAATGGTATATGCTGATACAGTGAGTGCAGCCACAGCGGTGGCACCCATTGCTGATAGTACAGCCGTAAACTGATAAAAGCTCGTGATAAAAGCAACTGCAATCGACTCTCCAATGGTAAACATTGCCAGAAGTTGCCATTTCATCGGTGCCTCACGTCGAGCGCGAACAGAACCGCAAACAAGAAACCAAGCGATCGAAGACAATCCCAGTGACAGAAGAGGAACAAGAGAGCCAGATCGACGCATCCAATTCCCAATTTGTGGGTTAATTCCAAATAGTAATATGGTCAGGGCTGTGAAAATTAATTGCCCTGATAAAATTGCATATACGCGAGCTATGAATGCAAAAGTAATCAGATAGGAAAGGAAATCTCTAATTTCTTTGGTCTGTTTCTGTAGATATCACTTACCGATAAAGGTATTACGGTCATCTCTTGATAGGAAAGCACTGACAATATTTTTTACTTCCTGATTCTCATTGTCATCCCTTGCTAAATCCTCAACGATAGGAAAAAACTGTTGCTTTTGGCTCCCTTGTTTCCGAAGCCCTACAGGACCGAATCGTGTTCCACTATTACCTCCTCTTGCGACATGATGAGGGGAAATCCTTGGAACAGCCTTAACTGGACCTTTCAAGATGGAAAGAATTGCAAGCGACAATGTCTTGGCAAGAATCGTATATTTCACCATGTTTGTTTTTCCCGATCGATCGAATGTTTTATGACGTCACCACACTACTGCAATCCAAAATATTCACCTCACAACTGTTGACATCTTTCATTTTTATGTTCCACAATCCTCTGAACACGACCTCAAAACTCAAGGTAAGGCAGTAAGCTGCATTTCCAGAAAATTGGGTGAAAAGAAATAGTGTTATATTACTTTTCCTTGCTAATTATAGTGTCTGTGTTAAGATGTACATATACATTGGTTATCTGTCGTCCCTACATCTTTTTTCACTAGCCATAAGGGATAGGAGAAAAATGAATCTCAGAGCCTAATAATTTTTTCTTATCATTAATTTCTTTTTGAAAAAATTCCAGGTTTTCTTCCAAGCCCTAACGATATGTTATTCACCCAAAAGATTATACTTTACCTTGGTTTTCCTTTATTTGGGGTGATCCGAAAGAATCCTCCCCTCCCCCCATTCCCCTCAACTCCACTCTGAACTGGAACATTTATGCTCTCAAACACATTTGTTTCCGGATGAGGTCTAGTGCAAGATGTCCACAATTCCCAAGAAATAACGGGTTTTCTGTATACACTTCGTCTCCAACCTTTAATGTCAATAATTTTATTTTGATATATTTCTGCAATTGTCAATTGCTTCCTCTATTCTTGTGTAGAATTTAGTAACTTGTCATCGTACCAAGAAATCACTAGCTGTCTTCATTGTTGACGAAGGGATTTTTGTCTTTGTAACAAAGAAGATAATAGACTTAAACTATATTTACATTTGTCATGGGGGCAAGCTTATCTGTTTTCTATCAACATCTTGAGCTTTGTCAAATTCTTAGAGATTAGGGCAATGTCCATTTGAAATTTGATGTTACTTTTTGTTGAATGTGATGTGACAATTATTCTTTGAATTAAATCTTCAGGTCACCAAACATGTTCACTCTATATTCTTCAAAGGGTAAAAGGCAGCATATAATTGGGACCAGTGCTTATACCAGAACCCTTTCTCTTCAATTTTTGCCTTAGGATTTGGAACTGGAGTATTTTCTGACATTGTGTTGAAACTCTTGAATAATAAACTAAGTAAAATAAATTTAATGGTCACACTAGTGTGATAATCGAAGTGCTCCGAAGCATCAATGAAGCCTACCTGATTCTCGCTTATGTCCGATTGAATTGGAAGTTTTGGTATATTTATTTGCCAATTTCTAGAGGATAGATCAAAGTGCAAGATTAAATACAAGTACACGTACCTTCTGTTTGTTCAACCAATTCTTGCATTCAAGAACGAAAGAGTCGATAGGGATATAATATACGAACTGGAAAATATTGTTATAGCCATGTTAATTTTGCCCACCCTCATTCACATAAGTTTTAGTAAACTAAACTCTAATTTATAAATGATTCATATGGCATTAATTATATGGGTTAGTAACATAGTTGCAATTTTTGGATGACGGCTATCACATGGATTCATTATTTGTATCAGTTTTTTAAATTTTCATGCTAGCAAAGAATAAACAGAATTAAAGTGAATAGAATAATATTTTTTACTTACTACCAATGACAACATTATTTTTGGACTGCAGTCTTGACTCTCCACCAGCACCATTCTTTGTCGTTCCAACAAAATAACAATAACATCATCAGGAATATGACTTTACCTTAATATCATTATAATACAAAATGAGATAAAATTCATCTTTATACTTTCCCAGTCTCATTGTTCAATCATTGGCATATTTGAATAAGTCACAGGGATTGTCCTTTTGGTTGGTGGACACAAATTTGAAGACATCAGTGCTGTGTTGATGTAAATTTATCATTCAATTTTATCATGAAATACATTTCATGTCTTGAATGTTCTGTTTTCACAAGAACATTAAAAAATCAATGCCATAGTTATCGTTAGAGATTTCTAACAAGTTATGCTAAAAATTACTATTATCATTCCTTTATCAATCAAATCTGCTCGGGTAAGCTAGCGTTAATCACCATGTTCATCTTTGAACTACCACGAACGCACTAAATCGAATTTTGAATTGTTCGGCGAATTGAGTGCGAAGCAAGGAAATTTGCATCGTCATCAGATTTTTGATGACATCATAATAACAGAATTTCAGTTCACAATTTTGACACTTCATGTCACAAAACTTCTCACATCTGTGTAATTCTTGTTGAATGTCTGTGTCTCCCGCTCCACCATCATTACGAAGTATTTGCCAACAACTGTGCCATGATAATCCTGGCATTGTCAGATTAGATCTAGCCGGCTGGTGTATCGGAGACGACGGAGCAGCAGTCTTAGGAACGTCACTTCAACATATTTCATCGACTTTGTACCTTAATCTAAGTTATAATCTCATTTCGGCCAAAGGTGTCTCATCCATGATGCATGGAATACTTCATTTTCACACCCTAGACCTGTGTCACAACTGTATCGGAGATGATGGAGCAGTGACAATTGCGAACGCTCTCTCGTCGACTTCATGGGAAGGAGGTATGAGTTGGAAGGTCAATAATTTATTTTTACGGAATAACCATATCAGCTGCAAAGGAGCTATTTATATTTCTCAAGCCTTGGAGAAAAATAACACTGTAGAGAATCTTGACCTTGGAACAAATGATATTGGAAGTGATGGAGCCATTGCAATAGAAAGGTTATTGAAAAAAAACCAAACTTTGCGTTGCCTCAGCTTATGGTCAAACAATTTAAAAGCAAGCGATGTGGAAAGAATCAGCAATGGACTTCATCAAAACGTAGCGTTAGAGGTAATAAATTTGGGGAACAATAGTGTATGTGATCACGGAGCCGAAGCAATTTCAAAAATGTTGAGGGTAAATTCCACTCTTTCTTCTATCCATATAGCAAAGGCAGCAATAGAATGGAAAGGAGCTATCAAATTAGCAGAATCGCTGGCTTATAATTCTGTTGTAAAAGTGCTAGATGTCCTTCACAATCCCATAGGATTGAAGGGTGCATCCGCCTTTTGCTACTCGCTGCGAAATTTCAACCGTAATATTCAGAAGCTACGATTTGACTGCCTCTGTGAAGGCAAGAGAGAGAGCTACACGTTATCAGGTGTAAACAAAGAGATATTAATTTATCTTAAGCTCAATAATTCCGGAAGGGCAAAAATGTCTGATGTCAAATTACCATGGGCCTCCTGGCCAATAATCCTTCAGAAGATCAATATCGAAGCGGATTTACTATATTTGACACTGCAGGAGAAGCCAGACTTATTTCGACGTGATTGATCCTTATCCAATGACTAAAAGTGAGCAATAATTTTGAATTTACATTCGCCCTAGTAATTAGCTTAAATTTAAAACGAAATCAAAACGACACCTGACATTATAGACAACTAATGAAAGCTGGATTTATAATGAATGGGAGAGCTAAACGAAAAAGAAAATTCCCTTTTCCGCATTTTCATCTTTTTTTCCTCGGATATCTATAATACGAATTGAAATCTAAAACCAATAGACCTTTCGACAAAATCATTACGTGTTGTTAAGTGAGTTCTTAAATAATCGAGTATAAAGTCTTGCATCTGCAATTTTGTAACACAAATTGCTCTAGTAGAGATGAGGGATACTGGGATGCACGTCACCTATTCTTCAAGCACCAGATACACGTAATCAAGAAAAAAAATCACAAGAATATTGTTTTATAAATTTCTGCCCTAAAGAACAAGGTGTAATTTAGATGGAAAAAGAATAAGATAAATTGATTGAAAAAAGGAAGACAAATCATCTAGAAGCATGATCTACTGCATAATCAGCATTTACTTATATAATAACTTTATTTTAAATTTAGGACTTTCTTAGAATGCTTGTGTTAGGTATACAACACTTACATTCGGATTTATTGTAGATTATGTCATAGTCCCTCACAGATGCAAATCTTGTCACTTGCAACACTGCAATAGACTTGATCGGTTCCTATTGTAAATGTGTGATGTTTCTTAGTTTTGTGTGATGCCCATAACATAAATTAGAATTTTGCCATTGGCAGGTTATTTCCATGTGGTGTTTTCCTCGTAGAGTTGATTAATCCCCATTAAATAGGTTATTGGTATTTGGTGTCACAAACAGGTTCCTCTGCTGTGTGGCATGCAGTGTAGTGTGTTTCCTTCTTCGTTCCGTCCATGTAATTGCAGTTAGGGCCAGTTATATCATGCGTCTAAGTCAAATAGCTTCGCCACATTACCTATAGTCGTATGATTCCTTTGAATTATTCCTTATCGTTGAAGGTTATGCCGTTTTGAATGTTTGGTTACAATTGGATAATTGTAGCATAAGCACTATGCTGTAGTGTAACGCTTTGGGAAATGACATGTGATTAAATGAGATAAAGACAGGTACAAAGGTTTATCCGCAACAAGTTGCGAGCTGCGTACATATGCATTTAATTTTTAAAACCTATCTCAACTTCATGAATTTAGCATACATCATTTTTGTCATGATGTCTAGTTGATATGCTCTTTTGTAGTCCTAGTGGTATTCAAACTTCACATCATAATGTGGCAACTACTTATTTTTTGCTGAATATTTATTGATGATGTTCTGTTTTAAAACATTTGTAGATCAGTGCCTTTTTTCTGATGCTTTGCAACAAGCGTTTAATTCATGGAAGATGCAATTTAAATCTTTCCGTATTTCCCCGTATCTTAGGTAGTTGAATTCAGATACTTAAATGAAAGACTCATCTAGATTCATCAATGTACCATTGAATTGACTCAAACGGCTAAATTGTTGATGCACATTTCCAGATTTAATGAGATAAAATAGGATTTAGTTATTCCTTGTATAATACAAGCAATATTTCAGTACCATGCATGTACTTTGAAAAGGACTTGTCGAGTCCAAGGAATTAAGAAATTTGTAAATCAAGAATTGATTCAAGAAAGAGCGGTGTAGATCAGGATACTATCACAATTATGCCAAATGAGTCCCGAAAACGATGATAACAGAATTTGAGCTAAGCACTGGAGAACAAAGTGGAATGCCTTTAAATAACTCTATATATCTGAATTCGTAGTGTATATTTACATTGATTCTGCAAGATCAGTCACCAATAGATTTAGGGCAATGAAGTATTTCCGGGGTTGGAGCAATGTACTTATATGCAAAAGAGTATTGAATAGTGAACTCAGGTTTGCTTTTCTCTGCATCACAGTAAGTACTATTGGCGATTGTTGAGAGCGTAATTCGGGAATTTGGCTAAGCGGGCAAAATCTCAAACTAGTATTTTTTGCTTCTGGATATATGTGTCTAGCCAGTATATTCAAAAAGGATGAAAAAGTATAATTAATCTCTAAATATGATCTTCTGACTCAGGCAATGACTTAATTCAGGATTCCTTTAATGTAAAACAAGTAACCACTCCTTCATTCAAGCATTGCACTAGCCAATACAAGTACGTTGTGGAGTAGGGTGAGTATGGAAGACTGTACATTAAAATACTACGTAGTACATGTAAAAAATTCGAGTGATGCTCCTCCACACAAGAGAGTCGATATACAATACCCTGGGTCGACTCGATCGTGTGCGTTTAATTTTCCCTTACTTCATTCTCACAATCTAATTCGGATTAATTGTCCGGATTTTGGTTGCTTCCTACCTTTTGATTTTCTTCAGTCATCGCTTTTTTTCCTATAGAAAGAAGCCCTAGAATTATAGACGTCATCTGTTCTAAAGAATGAGTGACCGTCGGTGGGCCGATACAACTGATGAAGAAGATGAAGTAGCTGACGTGAACACTGAATATGTCGAAGATCCAGCACCCGCTGCTTCTGTATCACAGGTGAGCAAGTTTCTTCTTTCCCCCTTTCAGACAACTGCGGTCACTCACCATTGAATGCCAATTCCCATTATCGCCACAACTATCCCCGGGACGACAACAATTCCTTTGTCATCTGAACAATCGAAATCATATCGTCATCTTTGGAAATGATAGATGATGGATCCTATACCACAACAAGAGCCTATCAAAGTACCGCAAGGCCGTTTTCATCTCGTAGATGATCTTGAAGAGCATGCAGACGATGAAGGCGACACTTTGGAAGATGACGAAGTAGAGCGACAAAGACGGCTATCGGAAGCGAGAAAGAAAGCTGAGGAAAAACAGATGATGAGACAAAACAACAAGAAACAGAATCTGGATGAACAACTGGAGAATATTGATGATATTTTGAGTGAATTTGGACTTGCTCCAGTGGAGCCTCCTGAAGAAAATGCTGAGGATGAGGAGGACAATGATCAAAATGCGTCAGGAATCAACAAAAAGCGAGGAAGGAAAAAGAAGAAGGTTAAGTCACTAGCTCCTAATGATGAGGATGTTTCGACGCCGCTACCATCTGCCGAAGTTGATGTTGCCGCAGTTTTAAAATCAAAAGCTAAAAAAAAAGAAAAATCTGCAGCTGAAATTGCAGCAGCTACTGCCGCGAAAGAAGTGAAAGCTAAAAAAGAAGCAGATGCGAAGAAAAAAAAGAAGAAAAGCAAGGACCTATTTCAGCGATGAGATATAATCAGAAGCATATCTTCAAGATTGTCCGTCATGTTTCCGATAGCACAAACTCACGGTTTCTTCACTTTCATAAAGTTACATCTAAAAAGTCAGTAGAGTTCAACTAAAAGAATTTCGAGAACCTTTCGATTCTCTGTACTTATTGTATGCGTAAAAAGTAATTTTGATTCACATCAAGCAAGAAGACATTGTATACGCTTACGCAGCTATCGAAAAAGACATGCTCTTCGCATGAATTCATCCTTTAGGCAACCCTGAACTTGAAACACGGCAACACCCACCATCATGCCTAATATTGCATGACGTCCTACAGATCGTTTTCTTTTGTAGGTGTTTGAGTCCGGCCATCAAGTGAGCGCCAGCTAACCTTTCTCAAGAATGTTCTCCCATCACCATCAACATTTCAGTGATTTCAACATTAGTTTTGAATTTTTTCGGACTTTTTCAAACCTTAACCTTAGTGATCTAGTGATGGAAATTTTGTTACAAAAAATTGCAAATAAGCTAATTTCATAACGATGCCAATGGATCTGAGAAACAAAATTTGCTTTATGTGTTCAGATTGTGTGTCATCATCAAAAGAAGCTTTCTTTGTTCCAATTTTTTTTCCAATCCACATCGTTTCAACATCCGAAGCCGACTTTTCTCAAATAATCCAAGGTGGACAAGAATGTAGCAATTTGTCGGCTTTTACACGTTGTACGATCAAATTATTGGTAATGCTTGACCATGTTGCCACTTTCTTCTTCAATATCTCAATATCCAACGCCTTTTACATGTTTTTTCCGTGATTTCCAGTTCTTTCGCGTATTTGAACTGCTTTTTAAAGTATTCCATGATGCGATTCTTCATTTAAAATCTTTTTTTGCCTTCATGCAGCCATAGTAAAATATCAATTTTTACTTCTGCACTTTGGACTTCATTTGCTGCTAGTTAAAGATTACACTACCTCGTTGGCATCGCTTAACGCATAGCATTTACTCTTCCATGTTTTTTCCCTCAAATGTTGTTTACTTCTGATGCATCTTGATTCTTTGACTTCTCCTCTACAATAACTGTTGCATTTGTAGCACTTCCAATAGTAAAAAAGAGTTTTTTTTCAACAGGTCATTTGGTCACTGCCAAATACTGACCATTTGATGTCTATGGTCCTCAACCCATGTGAAGAGAGGCCAGCATTGTTTTTGTTGCAAATTTCAAATTGGCGTACAATTGAGTATGAAAAAAGGCTGCTTTCGCCAAAACGAATATCTTTTTTCAGCTCTGAAGCCCCTTATTATTTTCATTGCAGCATCAGTGTTCAACATCTCATTTTCAAAAAATCATATAAAACTCCTTTTTTACAGCTTATAACGTTAGCAATAAGTTCTTCGCAGGAACAGTAGTTTTGACAACAGGAGCTATGTGCAATGATTTAGATTGACTGATAAGGTAAGGACAGGGGCAGAATTCTCGAAAGACATAGTTAGGCAGATAAGAACTAAGTTTTCTAGAGCAATATAAGCGACTTTGATGATAATATTCCTTTAGATCAGCCTATTATTCATGATGAATTATTACTATCCAGATTATTCTGATCTGTCAAAATATCTTCTGATCTATTTCATTTAGAATGAAATACTTAAATCATGCTTCACTTCATGAGGCACATGTGATTTATTATCACATGATGTTTAGAGACCTTTGAGTAATATTATCTAAAATTTGTAAACAAAAAAAACAACAGCCATTCTTCTTCTCAGTTGTTGTTGATTTAGATGTAAAAATATGGCTCATATCTTTTTTTGTTTGCATGTACTAGCAACAATTGACGTTTCAGAATAATGGTACAAAATAACATCTTCTTGAATCAATGTTTTTTCTCGTTTAATTCGCTTGTTCACTATAATCATAAAGTGTCATCATCTAGTATTCTGAATATAGAACAAAAAGAGTTACTTGTCACGAGAGAGGCAGATTACTTAAATGTATAACGCACTCAACGGTTAATATCAGTAAATGTAGAGTGAAGATAGACTTACAGTAACAGACTTTGCACAATAGATTACACGACAAAAATTTAAGATTTACTTTCCTTGCATGAAAGGCACCACACAATTTTCACAACAGCCACGGTTTTCAATTTCAACACTTTGGCCTTAATCAATCACATTCACCCTGGATATTAACTTCATTCCACAATCCGCAGCGAACAAAATCATTGAGCATGTACACAAAGCTATAAGTGATATTCTTAGATAATTCGTTATGGAAATTTAATATTTAAAGAAGATACCCCTTTTATAATTATCTTCAATATACTGGTTGTCTATAAATTGAATGATCACCGAGCACTGAAGGAAGCACCGAAAGTGACCAAACCCAATCCCTTCAATGAGAGGCTTTCTCAGAAATTTATACTTTTTAGCATTCACAAAGAATTATAAGAATGGCAGCTCATCCAATTGATTTATTACATTAACCATAAGGCTATATTTCTCTTTCCCAAAGCAAATTAGCTGATTAGCCTTTTCATTATACCATTTGTAGGAAGATGTCAATTTTGCTACTTGGTTTGGGCATTCTGCATTTTCATAAAAATGACTTTACGTATACTGTTTCCTTCTTCCCTATCATTTCAACTTTCTTCTTTACATTAAAGGAACATTTCTGTACCAACAGGAGTGAACGCATAAATTCTTGCGCACCAAAGGCTACATCCCTAAAAGCCATACACCTTTTGTTGATTTCCAATGAATCTCTAAATGAACTTGATCTATCTTAAAGATGTCACCAGTATTGCTATCCTTGAGAAGTTTCCACTTGATAATTCATACATTTCTGATTTAAAGCTACATCATGGCTGATGCGCAATTCAGTAGCTGCACCAAGCTTCATATTAAAGGAATGCTCGATAAAATATCATGCTCTTTTGATAAACCATATATGAATTATGATTAACGGTGTGTGTAGGCCAGTAGTACAGTACGCAATGCGTTTGAAACGTAGCCGCCACTTCTTTTGTGCGTTTTGCTGATTTTCAAAAACTGCTTGCTGTATTTATTATTGACTAACAAATGTTCGGGATGATTGAGGTAGGTCCCGTTCCATTGCTTTCATGCATTTTGGAAATGAATGTGAGCAGGTTTGAGAAGCATACATTGCTCCGGTCAAAGTATGATTTTATGGATCATAGTCACTTGTTGGCGCCTTATCTGATGACTCAACTTGTGATTTCCAACAATATACAGGTCAAGTGATGCATAGGCTCGTTTTTCCAATCTCATTACTTTCAAATGAATTTAAACTCTATCCGTTCCATCTCTTCATGTATAATCTAGAAACTACCATGAAAGGATGAAAAGAAAATTACGAGACAAGGTATCAAAAGGACGAATAATTTCAGAATTTTGGTTTCATTGTAAGACTTAAGGGAAACACAATGATAATACACAAATTAGCCAAATGAAATTGTGGGATGATGCTGTACAACCTCAGGTGCAATATGAAATGAGCTTCACTTTAATGAAAGTACATAAGGTATTGATCCATTCTACAAGGTAAACGTGGTTACTAAGAGCCGCCACGTACAGGTGTATGCATTAGAGATTGTAAACAACTGCACAACAATTTATTAATTTATCAATGAATGAAAATGAGTATGCCTCGTCTATGAACTTAGGGTCTAAAAGTCTGGAAAAATCTACCAATATGCCAAACAATTCTTCGCATATAGGACACCATTTAAATTGATTGCAAAGCGTTTGTAGAGTAGTGTTAATCGATCTGATGCTGCAGAATAATGTTGCATATATTTTTTAGCTACGCCATGTGTACCAGTACAATTTGTGTAGTATAAGCCTCAACAGTATGTTGTAATCTTCGACAAAAGATGAGATTACAACTCGTACAAGTCATGTGAGATACATTGAAATCCAATGTTGTAAACCATCTAAAACTAAGGAGCTACTTCAAAGCAGGAAGCCCAGTTTTTTCTTGTCTCGCCTACAGCACGAAATCTAGACTTACTACAACCAAGCTCCATTAACAACATGGTATCTCCTCACAACGATCTAGCTACACCAGTTGAATGTCGCGACAAGCTTTCTCATGTCTGCCTAGATGAAATAGTTTCTCATTATAGATATATTTAGTTTTCAATGGGTAAAAAGAAACCTGGTGGGCTTTTGCGAACAATTCATGATTTCAAGAGTGATGACGAGATGCATTCCTACTAAATTTCAAGGAAAAATGGTGTCATCCTTGAGTTGAATCTAACTTCTCTTTGTATCCTTTCAGGACCCTTGATAAACACTCGTTTTCTTCGTGAACCTCATTTGCTTCCTCGGCCATAGCTTGCCTAGAAAGCTTCATCCAACGGGGTATTTTTTTGTTCCAAAACACTGCGATATCAATCTCATGTTCTATTTCGAATGACAGCTTTTTTTTCATGTCCCTTAGCTTTGCCTCCGACTTACTTTTAATGTTCTGGCGACGGTTCCTTTCCTTCCCACGTAACGAGGCCAAAGTTGTTGATTGTCTCATTTCTACCTCTTGTTGAGTTTTTATCATATCTTGAACTTTATGTCGCTTTGCAATCAGCTCCAAATGTTGAAAATCCACCTATATCCGCGCAGAGCAACGAAAAATTACTTGATTCGATAAAAGTTGCAATCGTAACAATTAGCGAAAAACGTACCTCTTTTGTAAGACGACTGACCTCGTGCTCGAGATGATTAAACTCCTGTAAAGCCTTATCATTACTGCTTTGTTGAAGTGCTTCTAGCTTTCCCTGCGCTAATGCGAATGTTTTCCCCATTGCTTCTTTTTCTTCCTGGAAAAGATGCAGCCTTTCTTTTGCCAAAGCCTTTTTTCTGTGCAACTCATCTCGCTCCCGTCGTAAAGACGCTAAGACGCCGTGCAGCTTATCAACTATAGCTTCGCGATTAGAATTATCTGGATTACTGCAATCCATTTCAGTGTTAGAGTATTATGCGGCACGTTATCTGAGGGCAATAAATAATTTCAGTCACAGTTTGTAGTCCATTGAGACACACATCTTTACCCTGCACGCGACATCCAGGCTTCTTTCTTATATTTGATATAGCTCAGGTAATCTATGTCACTTGTTCCAGAATTTTTTGGCGTATACAAAATTCACCAGCATCTTTGAGCCGTGACGAAGAGATTTGCGTATAATCACTATTACATAAATCTACATACAAAGTGAGCAGAGGATAATCTCATAATCCCGATGGAAATATCGGCATAAATCAAAGCTCTTGTAATCTTATGTTAAATAATCACTTGGGACGATTGATTTAAATACTCTTTTCAGTTCATGCAATGTTTTTTGGTGGCAGAAAGAAGTCTTTCACCTTTGCAAGTGGTACTCCAACTGCACCGTTTTCCATTCCTAATTCATTCATGATATCCTCGATCTCATTTTGCGATAACTGGTTATCTGCTCCAATTCGCCGCAAAAGGTTTTGCACTTCTTGCACACTGATGTACCCGTCATTGTTTTCATCCGTTGCCTTAAGAATCAGCTTGAACACACGTGAAGGAATTTCTTGACTGTAACTGAAATTCGGAAGAATGACATCTTCATTAGATAACATTATTTCACTAAACTCTATTATTCTGAAAGCGACACAAATAACTCACTTAGCGATCCTATACTCTTCCATAATCCCTCTCAGCTTTTCTCGAGTTGAGTTATGGCTAATACCACTAAATCGTGCTTTTGTGGAGCTCACAACTATTCGGAATCCTGGGTGTTGCAAGGAGGTGGATAGAAGTCGATACATGATGAACGAATATTGGCTTTTGACTCTCAAAGCGTGTGGTAAAATAAAGGCCAAACTAATGAGAACTCGATAGGATGCGAACCCAACTCCCAAAGACCAGTAGAAGAATTCTGGAGAATTTCGGATAAAAGTTCCGAATTCCATCCTGAATATATTGCAACTTTTGACGAATATGGTTAACCTGGGACCTTAACTTCTAACTTCCGATGTGAACCAAGATCACTCGTAAGTAGCGTACATGGGAGCTAAGGCACGCAGAGTAATAGAGACACATGGTGAATTGGTATACCATTGCAATCAATTATCAAATTGAGTAATCCAGCAAAATATAATACATTTTAAGCAGGGGTCAGCAATAACTCTTCGATTCCGATCATTTGGAAGATGTTACATTCTAACTCCAAATTCAGAATTGAATAACCATGAAAGGCCGAATCAGTTTCCTCTCTGTTTGGTGTAGGTGCAAATAATGTGAATGATTACATTTTGCCAATCAATGAGCGAGCGCAGAGAAACATTTTTTGATTTTTTTCTGTTAAAGGCTAAAGGGGGGGGGGGGGGGGATCCTTTTGAAACCGAAAATGAATCTTTGTGAAAAATGTATACCACAGACTGTGTGCAGTTATGGTAAAATATAAAAAGCAAAATTTGTTCCTTGTTCTTTTTGGGATTCAATCGATGGAAGTGAAACATACAGATGCCGTTGCAACACAATTAGTACAAGTTGTGGCCCCTGCCCATTTACAGGAGGGTAAGGATAGATCTGTAGATATATCGGTAATATCTGTTTCCTTTCTGACTTTGGTTTTGATGATTCTGAATTTTCGATCAACTTATGTGCATATCTATCTCACCGTCGCATTAAACTTCTTTATTATTATAGGTTACTCATTCCAGGCTATGTTCGAGGGGACTCCATTTTTTGTCACAGTTGTAAGAAATCCAATTACTGGTATTGACCAATAGAAGACTGACAGTTTTCTCTTTTGGTTACAACCGCAATCCTCTCACTTTGGTTTCCTCATTTCTTCTTCTACTATGATTTATTTATCAATTCTTTGTACTTCATCCAATAGCCCGCTGGAGGTGTCAAACAAGGTCAGGTATTGACCGTACCCTTCGAACCAATGGTTTCAACCGAAGCAACTCCTCTCTCATCTGCTCCTCTCGGTTCTGCTGACGATATTGTTTTACATGGTGCATGGCGTGATGACATTTTCGATTGCTTTAAGTTCGGCTTGTGTCATCCCAGTGTCTGCATGGCATGCTTCTTCCCCCAGCTTTTGATGGCTCAAATTCTTACTCGTCTCAAGCGCAATCTTTGGGGGGTTCCAGAGCCCAACGGAGGTTACGAGAAGACCTTTCGACATATGGTTTTTTTGGTCTTGTCCTACTACATTGCCTCATCCCTATTGAAGCCACCTGTTCCTAACACTACCACAGAAAGGCATGGAAACCATCAACACACGATCACAGTTGAGAACGAACATTATCCTCTATGGAAGAATATTTTGTACAATTTGGTAGTTTACGCATATGCCGTTTACACATTTGTGATTCTTCTCAGGCTCCGTGCTACAATTCGTCGTCAATACGAGATTCCTGTGAGATATTTCGGTGCCCTGGAAGATGGTTGTTGTGCATTTTGGTTATCTTGTTGTACTTTGGCCCAACTAGCTCGTCAGACAGCAAATTATCAAGAAAAGCGAGCATTGTTTTGTTCCAACAATGGATTAGCACCCTCATCCTCTACTTTGACAATGGATGTTTAGCTAATTAATGTGAATTAGTACCTTATCATCAATGGTACCTCACAATCTAACCTAATGTGCAGCATGTTTATGCTGAATTTTGTGAGCGTTATTTCTTTGAATGTGAGCTGAGTCAAACTTGACCTTGCATCCTAATTTCTTGTCGGTACCTCGTGCTGTCGATAGATGTGAAGACTGCCGTAATATCAGTAAAGCGTTTATGATAAATAACCCAAATGGGACATGCTATGAGATGGATGCAATTCTGAACGCTCAGTTTATAGCTAGTGTTAAAGTGCTAATTGATGATGACGATTTGACTGCACTCCAGGTTTCAATAGCGTCTTACTTTTGATTAACCTCTATTGATCTCGGGAAAGAGACTTTTTTGGGGAGGAACAAACGTCAAATGAATGAAGTATGTCATAAGTGTTGTCTAAATCCAATGGAACTATATGTCCCTCATTGTGTCTATCCGAAACTTCAGGCAAGTTATCCGAAAGATATGGAATTTCGTTGTGATTCCCTTCGTATTGTCGATGCCATCTTTCGGATACATCCATCTCCTTTGAAAAACCACTTTTGTTGCCAAAGACGACATGTATACAATCCAACTCACTGAGAATGCAGCAGCCGTGAACGAAAAGAAGAGCCTGTATCCAGAGAAACAATTTCTCGTTACAAAAGCAGTGAATGATGCGCAAAAGGATGGAAAGGATGATGCGATACAGGGAAGTTCGCCTTTTGCTATTTCCCCTCGCTTCCACCACATCAGCATCATACGACGATTCTTGACTCGAAGCTGAGTCTATGACATCAGGTAATATCCAAGTCAAAATCTTCAACTCAGGATGATAGTAATAATTTCGATTCGAGCGTTCGCTGTAGTAAGTTTGCCATGAATTAAGATGGCCATTCATGTTGTCACTCATCGAAACGTTACACTTCGACGAGTAACCAGAACGCAGCATATGCGAAAAAATAGCAATAGAGTTTCGGGATGTTGATGTTGGGAGTTCGCTCTTTCAAGGGACTTCTTTGCTTTTTCATGAAAAGACTGCTTCTTTTCTGTCTATTTCATATGAAGACTTTGGAATTGTGATAACAATTATCCAAAAAACTCGTAATAATATTAATTAAAGTTAGTATTATCGCAATTCTTAAATGCAACTAAAAGAAATAATGAAAATTAGATGATAATTTTTCTTTACACACATGTCAATTGAAATTTTTATCTGAAAGACGCAAAGAGCTAATCAGGTGAAAGTAATACACTGTGTTGTCGATTTGTTGGGGTGCCTCATAAGACATCAGGTAGACATGGATGTCGGGAACGAAACATTCCCGTAATTTAAGTCCAAACATATTTGACTCAAGAAGCAAGATTCTGTCAGAAAGCCCTTATTGTGCAATCGATTGTTTCTAATAGAGGTTTTTTGAGCCAAGAAATATGATTCAAAATAAAATATTTAGAAATTATGATCCTCTGTTTTAGATAAAAATGTCTATAATCTCTCTCAGCAAGAAAAGTACTATCCTGATGTCCTAAATGTCTAATACACTCACGATAGACTTGTACATTTTCAGAAATTCCTTGACATGACCAGAATATACAAAAAGATATTGAATTTTTTCAACCACTTACTGAGTTTTTTTCATTAAAGGAAGAGCACAGTATATGAACTACTCTCTCCCAAACTAGCAGATTCTGAAGCATCAATCTTTATATTTTTCAGATCCACTGTCTGCTTTAGCATGACACAAACTATAGCATACTCTCCGCTAGTAATCAAAATGTTCAATTCAGGCAAGGGCTATTGAAACGGTCAGCATCAAAATTATGTTATCCATGGTCGCTCATGATCTATTCTATACTACCTGGTTGTCAAACATCCTTGAGCTCAGTTTATCAAATTTAACAATTGAGACGAGTTCAAATATGGGTTCAAAATTGTGGCGAAAGTGGTTCATAGGCCAAATCATTATTACTGCATAAAAATTAAATTATGGTAATATGTGAATGCTCGAAAAATTAAGTATCATGCTTAAATCAAATGCGGAATAAGAGATCTAGTAGATTGTAGTGACGAATTAAAGATCTAGTAGATCATAGTCCCTTTGATAATATTTTAATCTACAGCATCGATATAATTCAAATCATTGCTTTAAATTACATGATTATATGTGCAGAAAAGAAAGCAATCATAGCTTTAATGTTTATCCATAAGCAAAGTGTATGAGGATGGACAAGTTCTTTTTACAACATATGGACATTTTCGGGGTGTATCCGAACCTTATTTTGGACTTTACGCTTTCACGAAAGCAACTGAAGAAGAAAGAATTCAAATCTAAAATTGAACTATGATATTCTCTTTCAATAGGCATAGTATCACTTCATGGGTGAATTCAAGTTTAAATGAAAATATTAGGATCAACTGACATAATATAGCTTGTAAAATGTTCATTCTTTTTTTATTTCAAGGGGATAACATACCTTAGGAATAGTTCTCACTCGATGAAGATTGAAATGTAAATGCTTCATACTTCTACAACAATTAGAAATACAATTTTGCTAATAGAAGCTGTCAGTATTTCACTTATTAGGCAGTAACGCTTTTCTGATCATCTTATTCTTACTGCAGGTTTGGTATGAAAGTAAAATTCAAAAAATAGTTTTGATCATCGTATCTGGAAAGCAGGTGGTGCGATCGTAAACATCTATCTCTTTCTTGCAACGAAAGTCCGTCCTCCAAAAGGCAAAAGACCCTAAGAGTGGAACCAAGAATTAAAGTGATTAACGAGAATATTGATCAATCTAGCGAATGCTTTGATGATGGGGAAGATGTAAGAGAGGGAAAATCGGAGAGTAGTAAAGATTCCTCAAAGTTAATCAAGTATAGTAGTAATCCAGCGTAGTATCTTGAATTTGAATTTCTATGATCTGAATTATCAGACCTGGTTATAGTCTAGCCAGAATATTTATATCTTTTTTAGGCTTACTAGCAACAAGCCGATAACAGATTTATCTCATTAGCAATGTTGTCTACATGTAATAGCTTGTGAAGATGGGTTTCGGCACTGAAGAAAAATATCAATGCTAGTAATTTTTAACCCTGACATGAATCTTTTTCCCCTTTGGCCTATTGATATTCTTCTGAAATTAGTTGTGACAAATATTTTGAGAACAATGGAGGAACTTCCATTGGATTTATGTCACCATCTGTTTCACTTCCTTTCAGCTCCATGTATCTTTAGATGTCTTCAACTAAATAAGTATTGGTCGTCAATCGGAAAGTCAAAGCAAGGTTGGATGGCCTTGCTGTTACGAGACGGAGAAACAAATTTACCAGATTCCATTTTATCTCCGGACGTTGATGTCGTCACTTCATATAAGAAAGCCATTTGGATGCAATACTGCCTGCGCACTCTTTCTCGTATCCAATGGAATCCGCTTTGTAGTACTTTTTCCGTCAACAATCCATCCGCTCGAGAAGGACGTTGCATGTGCATCTTAGGGAATTCTCGTGTCATAATAACTGGAGGCTTTTGTGAAGATGATCGGGTGCACTCTCTATTCATCAATCCTCCTCAAAATGTACCCAAACAATGGGAAGCCTTACCTTGTCGAAATACTCCGTCGTTTGTTTACGGTGCTACCCTTACTGCCTTGAATGAGACTACTGCACTTCGTTTTGGAGGATTTCGTTCAGGAGGTTATGTCGATGAATGTAAGGAAGTATGGCTGATGAAACTAATCGACGGATTTGTCAGTTGGAAGAAAATCGTCCCTCATGGGTCAGATTCAATTTACGCTCGCGCTTACCATTCCGCTACTTTGATGCACAATCGATACCTTGTCATACTTGGAGGTATGCAGTCGAATGGGTCCATTTTGCAAGAGTCTATACTGGATACTCATGCGCGGGTGTGGTTAGATCTTTCTATATCTGATTCTTCGAGTCTACGAGTTCCGAGCGGTCGTCATGGACAGTCCGCAGTCTTAGACTCCCATCGCAACAGAATCGTAATGTTCGGAGGTGGAAATGGGGCGGACTTACTAAGGTCGGGTGTGGACAACACGGAAGTTTGGGAACTACAATTTGGAGAATGCTGGGAATCTAATTTCGAACACTCCTTTCCATGGAAGTGGAACTGTCTTTACAAAGATAAGACAAGCAAGTCTTGGCAGCATACAATATTCCCATTATCTCCGGCTCACTGCCTTTGCTTAGGTCGATGTCATGTTGGGTTGAAGGTATCTCGGGATAGTGTTATTTTGGCATGTGGATCAGGTCGTCCTACAAACAATGGTATTATTGGCTTCAATCTTGCATCCAATTCATTCTTGCTACCACAAGTGACAGGTCCCATCCCGGTGTCTCGGTTATCTCCTGCCTCCACGGTAATCGGATCAGAGGGTTGGATTCTAATTCATGGCGGTTACTCTCTTCAAGGTGGAACTCTGGAAGATACAATCCTTTTGGATTTGGTTCCTGATTTGAAGAGAAACTTTAAAGCCCTTCCCGAAGCTGCGGGACATCGCATGCTTTCAGCTCGCCCTGTCGGAGAATTGGATTTGTTGCAAAATCACCCCCTTCCCAATCGAGTCAGAATTATCCTTCAGTCACTATTTGCCGCTCCTGAGGCAGATCGTCAGCTGCTTTTCTTTGGACTAGGCGAAGCTGAAGATCAGAATCAATTATCCGATTTTCTATCTCGAACAGAGCGAAATATATCAAATGCATCGCAAATTGAAAGTGATAATGAAAGTGTGGAATCCAACACTTCAACTTAGTCCAAAAGCTAAGTAAAGTTTTGAAATCACTACTTATATAATGATAGCTTATGCCTTTGAATATTCAACACAATAGGAATAATATAGGCCACATAGTACGTTTTATTTGACAAGTTATAAGTAACTTTGCTTTTCTAGCACAATTTCAATGAAATGTGTGATTGATTAATTTGTTTTTCGTTTCTGGGAGGAATGAAGGAGATAGCTAAACTGTTGCTTTCCGTGAATAGACGTGTAGATACATAGAATATCCAAGTTTCTTGTACTAACAGTAAGGGATTTCTCCAAACCCGGTACAAATACATCTCTTAGCCTATTCATTAGTGGCTGAATATTGCTTGTAATCTGTAGATGTTAGGTATTATCTTCCTTATTTAAACGTCAAGGTAAGTCAAGATTTATCTATTATGCTACAGACTCCATGGTATGGCAGAGTCTATTGCAAATGGCGGGAAGCCAGCACAAAATGATTACCTCGAATAATTTGCTTGATTTTAGTAACTCGGTTTAGTTTTTGAAAATTAGTGATATTTGCACAGTTAGGGTCTTTTTGTAGAGTCAAAAGCTTTCAACTAAAGCACAATTTCAAGGATCTTCTAGTAGGTAAAGTAAGGATTCTAAAGTCAGATGAAGATGTCAATTGAGAAGACTGAGAAAGGAAAAGTCTGTCAAAAGATAACGATTTGAATGATATGGCATACACTGAGTTGAAGCTATTGATTGATTTGAAGCAACAAATAAGTTGTGATTGTTCATTAACGATGCAAAAATAAAATTTCAGGCAGTGTCGCTGCAAAAGCTTAAGGTGAGCTCAAGTATAGTTTTGATTTAGTTTCGACCCCATATTTGATGAAGACTGAAAAGCAGAGAAAATCTTGAAATTCATAAAGATTGTGTTGTATGGATAAATAGCTTGGAAGGGTTACTTTTGGCATTAGACTGCCATGACATTTTCACAAATGTCTACAAGATGCAGATGTTTTAATTGGAAACCGAAGTTGAAGTCAGGAGAGTTAATAAGGTATTGAAGAAATAGGTGAGGAATCAAGAGCAAGGTTGAGAGTTTGTTTTCTAAATCTGACTCCCCCAAAGTTGACTTGAAGGTGAAAAAAACTCACATTGTGACTCAAAGGTGATAAATTGCGGAAAGAAAAGTTACAAAGGAATATATTGTAAATCAAGAGTAGACCAAAACATGAGTGGATTTTAGGTTTTTTAATGAAACCCAATCGAAAGTTAGAATTTGAATTCGGATGGGTAATGTGACTGTGATTACACTTGTGGAAAGTCACTTTATTTATTTGTTAGGAAAACCAGCTTTTTTAGGGATTGAAAGTTCAGATTGGTGAACGCTTGTTGCCGATATCTGAAAAAAATGTTGTTTGTGGTCAAATCAACAACCTAACTCTAATGCTAATGACGTTAAATATTTTTATCTCGTCCATCAATTTTCCACCGGGGAAGCGTCAAAATCAAAATGAAATTCATTTCTGAATTGTTTTTGTTGTACCTTATAGCAGCATGGCGATGCGAAGCATCATCGCTGTTCAGCAGGAAATGGGGAACAAGGAAAATAATATCCACAAATACTACGATTGTATCCAATTACACAATACCAGATTGGAAAAGTATTTTGCCACAACCACTACCTAATCGAAGAACTCTAGAACGCATCAATATCCCCCTAACTTCTGGAACTAAAGTCACAGTTTTTTTATTGGGAACATCTCATGTGTCGAATGATAGCTCACTGGATGTTCGTCTTTTGCTCCAAGCAGCGAAACCAAGGGTAGTATTCTTAGAACTTTGCGACCAACGAATTAATATGCTAGCGCCTTCTAAAGAAGAACATGGATTCCCCCCCAATGCATCCTTCTGGCAACGTGTTTCTATTCTTCAGGAAGCAAGCGGTATGTCAAAGGCCAGCGCTATGGGAACAATTCTATTGACACAAGTGCAGGATGATTATGCTGATTCATTAGGAGTGGAATTAGGTGGTGAGTTCCGAACAGCATGGGAGTATTGTCAAAACAACCGCCCTATTTGCATTTTAGGCGATAGACCGTTAAAAATTACGCTTGTACGTGCTTGGGAGTCACTATCGTGGTGGGGTAAGATTAAATGTATGGTTGCCTTGCTATGGTCATCTCTGCAAAAGCCGAATCCTGAAGAGCTGAGAGCGTGGATGAACAGTATTTTAGGTGGTGATTCTGATGTCTTAACTGAAAGTATGGCAGAGTTAAGAAGATACTTTCCAACTTTGGAACGAGTCATTCTTAAGGAGCGAGATGCGTATTTAGCTTGTAAAATATTTCAAACATGTCGTTACTTAAATCCACAAGAAAATCATACTATGGTTGCGATTGTCGGAGCTGGACACTGTAAAGGAATCTGCCAATGGCTCACAGAAGGGAATGGTCAAACTCCAGAACAAATCTTGAGCGAAATTGTAAACACAAAATCTGAAAATAATGTCAAGTCACTGATTACCGAGGTCACACAGGTGCCATATTATCATGAAATCTAAACTTAGTCAATTCAAACTTCGGTATCCTTAAGCATTAATCTATTCCAAATAGTTCTTTCCCGACAATGAAAAGTGCTTGACAAAGCTAAGAGTTGTCAGGAAATGGATTCTTTAAAAGCATTATTCGAATTCTTTACTGTAAGACACGATGGTGTATTAACCTACACATCAAAAATTGCAGTTCATCATCAAGACTTCCTCATAGATGTATTTAATGTCTGCTAAAATAAATTATGTCGCTTCACTCTCAACGGTTAAGAATTTCAATCTCAATACTATTCTTTTCGGAATCATGAGTTACGAGAAAAGGATTGCGAATTTGATAAATATGCTCTCTATCTGCTGCACTTTTGCGTACTGAAGTTCAAGTGCTTTGCACAGAAAATTTTCACCAGATTATTTCAACTTCAAAACAAGCCACAACTAAGGGAAATTATAGCTTACTGATGAGGAGAGAAAAAGTGAATCGATATCCTGGAGCATAGTGCCTCAAGGCCATACCTTTATCATTGTGCTTGATCTATGACAGCCAAAATTAATTTAAAGATTAAAAAAATACGCGCAACCGAGCAAATTATGATTGGCCTTTGTGAAGCTCAAGTATTACACACGCAGATTGCTTGCCTAACTTGCCTAAAGAAGAGAAATACGGAATGAAAATAAGGTTTGATTGCTGTTGTTTCATTATTCTTCTTTTTGCTTATTTATCTTTTTTTATTATCCGTCATGTTATGATGGACAGCTCATTTGACACACATGGTATCTGGGCTTGATTTTTGAGTTGATTCCAATTAGTAGAAATAGTATTCGTTTTTAACTAGTAAGTAGCACTACTCAATTAGATAACAATTTCCTGCTCAACAGTATCTACAAAAATGAATCATTGGACAACATTACTTTACTTTCCAGATTCTGCATACGCTCATGTATTGCATCATATCTAGATTAGTTTAAAGTATTTGGGAGACCATTACAATAACATGGATGACTTACGCTTCCATGACAGAATTGTATCAGTAATAGAGAATCTAATTTTTTTCTATTTATGTGCATTTTATTTTATCCACTGATTTTCGGATGGGGTCAGTGACGTGCGGACTAAAAATTTGATGCTAAGGCTCCATCCAATTTGTGTGCATGTAATTTTCGTTTTTTCATAAAGCGATAAATTTTAACGTTTTGGGCGATAATCAAAAGTCACAATAGCTTAAACGCTAGGGATGAAGTTAATGACCAAATTTTTGTTAGGACAATCAGTACTTGTAGCACCCTAAAAATTGCATACTCGCAATTCGTCGAATTCGTTTGAATTGAAAGTATACCAAGTTTAGTTTATGCGCTATATTGCAATATTGTAGTGCCTATATAGCTTACACGTTAAATTGTGCTTTCTCGCTTCTTTGAAGCTTTTTCTTGTCAACAACTTAGATTTCCCTCTGATCATTCGGTAAGAAGACCCTTTGTCATCGTAACAATTAGCTTTGATAACATTGAAATTGGAATCGATGACAAGTTTCCTTGAGTGATATTTCTCTCGGCATTTAGTCATTGAACGCCATGTCTTCATGGCTATTTTTTTATCATAGTCGCATTAAGGATTTTAGCTTTTACCTCTTTTGGAACACCAGTCCATCTTTTCTTAACATTTACTCGTGTTGATTCACTTCTTGCAATCCCTCTGATATCGTTATCATCTTACGTGACAGATAGCTTAGTTACCCATGAAGCGATCGTCAGACAGACAGACCGCATCTGAGCAGGGATTTGCTCAAGAAGTAATGCCTAATGCAAATGCGAATGGTGCCGATGGCATGCCTAGCGATGCCGCTATATTTCTTCAATCCTTGCAAAACCCAGAAATAGTAGAGCGTGTTCGCGCCACCATTCAAAATGCTCATGTTTTCAAGCTTCCCCCGAAACAATCCGCATCTGTCGGCTGGCGCGGAGCTGATTGGAAGGAAAAAGTATGGCAGGGGACGGTAAAAGTTGTGGAACGTGGTGATTTAACAGCGATTTTGTTGGTAGATAAGGCTAAAGGCTCTATATTTGCCGTTTGTCCTGTGAAAGAAGGGGCAGTCGATCGCTGTGTTGATTCAAGTCGCTATTTTGTCCTGCGAATAGAAAATGCTAATGGACGGCATATGTTTATTGGAATAGCCTTCAATGAGCGTAATGATGCTTTTGATTTCAATACATCACTCGAAGACTCGCGACGAGAAAGAGAGCAAGAAAAGACTCCCATCAAGCCAATTGATTTAGGACCTCCTAAGGATTATAGTATTAAAGAGGGTGAAAAAATCAAAGTATCAATTCCTAAGATTGTATCTGGTTTTGGCGACGGTGAGTGTTAGATGATTTACGAAGTTAGCAATTGTCACTACCCACTAACTCTTTGCATCAGATCCAACACATAAAAGCAGGAAACCATCATCGGGAACAGCGACCAAATCATTCCTTAAGCCATCCAGTAGAGATACTCCAAATCGAGTTCTTTCTGATCCTTCGGGAGTAACTACAAAATCTGGAAAGGCTCTGAAGCGTCCTTCAACAGGTCATGCAGTGAAGCTGCCACCTCCGAAATCATCCGCTGCTAGCCATGTCAAAGCCTCAACAGACAAAAAGGATGCGTTCGACAGTTCTTTTGATGGCAAAGACTTTTTCTCAAGCGACTTTAATGCCAATGGACCAGGTCAGCTTTTTAAATGAAAGAGAGGGATATGTTTAAGCTATTTTCGGAGTTGTTTGAATCCACGTCCCTCTTCAAAGTACCACCATTCTTCTCCCTCACAACGTTTTGAAATCTCTTGCTTAGGGATTGCAAGTCTATCTAACCATTTATCACGTTAAATCATTAACTTGAAGATATTTCTTGTCAGAAAGATGTAATTGAAGAAATAATCGGGCGATAGATTCTTTGGCGTAAATTAAGTAATGCTGTGTAGTCTCAATTAATATGAACGTGATACTAAAACTTAAGTGTACACAGAAGCATCTAAATCAATTTAAATATTGACAGTTAAGTCAAGGAGAAAATTCGAAGTATGCATCACCCACTTAGCCAAAGTTTGTCATAACTAGTTGATGTGTGGAGGAAAATTGATTTACCAATCACCTTTCATTTCTTTCTTGAGCTAGGAATGGCTTCCCATAACCATATTGATGCATCATCGCTCACAGCAACCAGATATCGAGAATCTTTATTAAAAGAAACCATTCGAATTGCGGCTGTGCAATATTGTGTCGTAAGCTTTGCTAGGTGCTTTTTATGGAGCTGAGCTCCAATTTCGAAAATCTGAATATCACCAGTGAGATTGCCAATTGCCAACATTTGACTCAAACGATCAGTTGCAAACCGAATGAACCAAACGTCGCAATTTGTCAATTTGAATTCGCGTAACGCAATCACTTCATTTGGTAAACGCTGTTGCGTTTTGGTGCTGCTGCAGCGATTAGTCTTTTTGGTTAAGGGCTTCCAAAGGACGATCATATCATTGGTATCCTTGGAAAGAATGAGATCTCCAACAAACTGCACAACATCAACATAGTTAGTGTGCACTTTATCTGTTGAAAATATTGGGCTCTGCTCGTACAAAAGAAGAAATTTTTCCTTGGGATCCACTGTCTCATCCCAACGCTTCGGCTTTACAGTACGACTCCTTATAATGGCATCGTAAACCTCAGTGCCCTCACCCACATTCCATAACTTAACGGTTGTATCCATTCCTCCACTTGCAAATTGGTGACCACCAGGGTGCCAACCAATGCTTAGAATACAATCACGATGACCCTCGTGACCAGCAAAAATGGCAACACAGGTCGAATTCTTGACATTCCACATGCGTAGGCTTTCATCTTTTGATGCACTCAACAAAATCCATTCATCACGTGGGCTGAAGCGCAAGTCATAAATTTCATCCCCATGACCAGATAGGGTACCGTACAAGATTCGACGACAAGTATCAATTACTTTTATCACAGCACTTTTTCCAGCCACGCACAGCATCTGAGGACCGTCAAATAAGTCAGGATTTATCATCGCCTCATACAGCTTAGACTTCTCATCAACTTTCACTTCATCCTTACTATTATTTGCAAAATCGCTTCCTATCGATCTCTTCCGTGGATTTTTGCTTCCCGAGACACCTTGTCCTGTCACATTTATTTGTCCATACCCGAACGCGGAACCAACAGAACGGCCCCCGAAAGCACAGGAGTAGAAAATTTCCGTTTCATTGGGATCCTTATATCCTTGCCTTAGGGAAATTCTAGACTTTTCTTCATTGTCATCTCGGATTTCATACAGGGATACTACATTTGCCCCGCAAGTTGCAAAGCACTGGATGGTCTTTCCATCTTTATCATGGAAAAAGTCGTCCGTAAATGCTACAGAGTATATAGCTTGGCCATGCTCTTCCTTCGCACTTCCAATGCATTTGAAATTTTCTGGTAATCTGGGTGCTGATAGCTTTTTAAGCGGACGCCTTGGAGAATCCATGTAGGATTGGTTTCGACTTTGAAAATCCTGAAAGCTGACAATACAATCTTAGTCCGATGGAAGTACGTAAAATTTGTACTAAAGCTCAATTTAATTCATATTAGTATGTTTATATACAATGAAAATCCTTTTTCATTGCCGATTGCCGCCCTAATTTATCTATCCCTTGCATTTTTCCAGGGATAGCTGTGGGGTGGCAATATCGAACGGCCGTATAGCAATATTTGAAATCCTTATTGGAACCATTTTTTCCTTTCACGCACTTATATTCCTCGTTTTGAGTTCCTATAACTTACAGCATTCAAACTATTCCTCCGAGAAATGGCTCTACGTTATGTAAGACAATGTATATTTGCTTGATCATTCGTTTATTTCAGATAATCGACCAACTGAAAGAGCAAAAAAAGAGAAACATACAGAAACTATGAAAGATAAGAGCAAAAAAGAGAAACATGCAGAAACACTAAAGGATAACAGCAAAAAAATGAGATAGCAGTGACATTGAAAAAAGACAAGGCATATAACAATTATGGGTCAATCCATTTCTTTATTTTTACATTTCAATACACTATTGGCATTGCTAAAGAGGTCCAATCAATAGTTTTCCAATAATAGTGCAATGATTTTCAAGTCATTAATATATTATGTACTCCTGCTTCTACTATCCAAACTTAAGGTTTGTTCATAGCGGAAGGAACAGTTGAGATATAAATTAATCTTGTATTTTTATTCCATAAATAAAACTAGTAATTCTACTACCCAAACTCAAGGTTCGTTCAGGACTGAAAGGAATGGAATAGTTTACCTTCCTGTTTGATGGTTGTTAGTTTGATCCTAAACTCATTTACCCTCTTGAGGGTAGGCTCATTAGTTTCTAGGAATAATTTAACTGCAAGATTCGATTGGTGACGTCCGCAACAAACAAGAGGAAATCCACATGGGGTAGCCAAAGTCTTTATAAAAGTGCTGCTATCGACCCCGACAAGAAGCGTTAATGCTTCTGGACTTCTCTTATAGAATTCTCATATTGAAATAATGAATTATCTATGTGCAGCAGTTGTAATGTTGTAATTTGTTTCGTTTGAAGCGTCGTAGTTAGGTATAGGCTGAATTGCAACCAAAGGGAAAGCTCTTGTGCTAAAATTCATCAAATGTATTACCAAACTTCATTGGTAAACGCGAATGCAAGTCATTTTCAATTTTCCGGTAGAGTATCTCCATGTACTTTTTTAATGAATTGGGAGAGACAGAATCGTAACATCACGCTTCAACAAATAGTCTGTCATCAACTAAAGCCAATGGAATATTTATCATAACCATCGGCTCCATTCAGGAATACACATTCTTCACTTTTGCAGGAAATGTGAAAAACTGATTACTCATTTCTTCATGATTTCCTTATAGTCGTTGTGTACAGATGGAATCTAGGAAGAGAGGTTAGCTCACCTTCTGCCTTCTTTCTGCTTTTTAAACGTTTGGTAATGTCTCCTTTTTCCTCACTACAGAACTTGCAGTCCCAATTTTCTTTCACAGAAACCATGTAGGAATGATGACAAATACTCTCTTTTTTCATCCTCAAAATAAAACAAACAATTGAGCAGTAATTCGGCTTGGGCTAGACAATAATTGGTATTTTCTAATTTTATTCAAGACATTATTGCTATTGCTAAATTTTTCTAACCAATTATTGGTACTGCTATTCAATCAATGAATAGTATTGAAAAAGTGCATAATTTGCCTGCCAATAAAGTATTGTATACACCTGTCTGTGAACAAAAAGATGTGTACAAGAGGCTAAAGTAGCGTATAATGGTGTATAGTACTGAACTCCACAATGAGGAATATCTGAAGTTTGGTTGTCTTGGTAAAGGAAATAGAATACCTATTTCTTCATATGGTACAAGATAAAGAGGTAAATGTATCCAGAGGTAGATGGAAATTACATATCGTTTCATATGGCTGTCAACTGAACATGATTCTTGTCTCGTCAATTTTTTTTTGTTATGTATCTTCTACGTGCTTTTATTTTTCATTGGATGTGATTATTTGTTGGATGCCATTGGTGAGTTTCCTTCACAGCTCATTATCATAGCAAAGAGTACCTTAGCATCACCTTGTAGTGCTCCTAGACAAGTATATGCTGTACAGCAGTGTACTTGGAAGCCCCTATTTTATTTGATGCAATCTTACATTGTATTTTTCATTTTGCCATAAAGCAGGCTGAACAACAGTTGATATCAGCTCAATTTATAATTCAATCAGCATGTGCAAGTACTCATTGGATTTCAATTTTTTTTGATGAGCTGAGGCTTGTTCTCAATATTTTTTGGCGTTTCGGATGGCTAACAAGTTCTTCCCAAATGAGCACTTTAATTCAACAAAATGCATTTTCTCACGTGGGCAGATGCATTGAAACACAGAATAAGCTAGAGGTGCTGCGGTCCAAAAATATGTAAACAAGATCATTTGGAGTCATTGGTCTTTCCTGTTTGTTGGGTACGTTGTACGCTTTTGATCTATTTTATCAACTGAGTTCATATTCACATTGTAAGCAACAATGTTAACAGGGACCACAAATATAGGCTGATGCATTATTTCATTTCTAATTCATCGCTTCGATGGAGCAAGGCCTCTGACTCATAAAATTGCTTCATCACTCATGTCATCAAATATTGGTCTGATTAAATCGTTTGTATATAACAAAAATAGTTTGCTGTTATTCGAAACAATATACCCGCATATTCAGAAATGAGCTCAGAAGTGGAAGGGTTAAGAATAACCTGACTTGGTAGGGTTTCGAGGTAATGAAAAAGCCATGACATTTGGAATGCACGTGCATCATTTTATCCTATCACAAGAGTTCAGGTTTACACTGCTGAGTAATCGTGAAAGTACGTTTCAATCCTTATTGCTAAAATGGTTTTCGAAACTTATGTCATATTTTTAAAATTTATTTGAGAAGTGACTCAGGAAGGCACAAATTGTATTTTGTTGATAAATTGAGTATTTGAGATGAGTGTTCCAAAGCCATTACCTCCAATAGCACCCTACGGTCCCAATGCAATCGAGATTGATGACCTAACCTTTGCATATGATTCCAAATCTGGGAATTACATTTTGAATGACTTAAATCTGCAGTTGAAAAAAGGATCGCGTTGCCTCCTGATCGGAGCAAATGGATCGGGCAAAAGTACAATGCTCCGCATCTTGGCTGGAAGGCACATGAGCTCTCCTGATGGGGCCGTGAGGGTTCTAGGTGGAAATGCATTTCGAGACACAAAATTGAATTTCCACCGTGCATACTTGGATTGCGACTGGGGAATGAGGACTGTGGCATTCGCTGGTGCAGCTGTTCCGCTTATGGCTGACATTCCAGTCCATGGAATGATGCAGAAGCTTCAGGAGTCGTATCCTGAGCGTCGTGATGAGCTTGTTGACATGTTAGGAATAGACTTGAATTGGAGAATGCATCAGCTATCTGATGGTCAACGTCGTCGTGTCCAGATTTTACTAGGCTTGATTCGTCCCTTCCAAATTTTGCTTTTAGACGAAATCACAACAAGCCTGGACGTCTGCGTTCGTCAGGACTTACTTAGATGGTTAGTAAAGGAATCAGATGAACGTGGTGCAACAATTGTTTATGCTACTCATATATTTGACGGGTTAGACGATTGGGCTTCTCATCTCGTCTTCCTCACATGCGCTGGAAAGTGTGGATGGCAAGGTGCCTTAGATGACCTAGATGTGTACCGGAAACTTAAATCAGAAAATCATCCTGCAAAGATGCTTGCAATTGCCGACCATTGGCTTCGTAAAGAACTTGAAGAGAATAGGAGACTGCGCCGATTGGAGAAGGCACAAGGGGCATTGGCTCATCAATTGGATCCCACAGACAGACAAGGTGGATTTTCTTCTGGCAGGAATTTGAAGACAACAGAACCACCTGCAAAGCGCTTAGGTCGTTTAAGTGATATGATGGGTAATAGTGGTGTGATGGATAAACATGGCTAATGCAATGACATTCTAAACGATATGTTTGTCATTTTGAGGAATAAGCATCAGTCGTAATCAATTCCAAATAGAATAAATTTGAAAGATTCAATTAAAATAACTTGTTTTTGTTGCATTTTTATTTGTTTCAACAATTCGTGTACACCGAAAAATCTCAATTCAATATTTCCCGATGGCGTGAATGCCCTATAAAGTGAGTGGACAGTTTGCTGCAGGTAGAGGTTCGAAAAATAGGACCAAGATGCTCAGTTGAAGACACCAACGAAGCGTTCAGGTCAAATCAAAAAGCAAACAACATGCACTAAATCATCTTGCATATTTTGGGTTAGCAGAAACATTCTAATGTGCAGTATGTCAGTTTATACAAAAAAGCTACTAGCACTCGTCAGTTTTTGGTCGTCCTCATTTTATCGCATTCCGGATTATGACCGTTGCATCATCTCTAATCCTTTTCTCCATCCTGTCCTATTTGTCAGGTTCTACCGCCTTTTTGCCCGCGATTAAATCGCAACAATTATTTTATCCTGAGTCGTCACCACAGAAAGGGTTACGTGACAATAAATTGGAAGATGAGATTGAATACAGGGCTCGAATAAATGCTCAGATGGGTACTGGTGAATTGGCTGCCGGTGCAATCCTTGGAGGACTGGTGCTAGGACCTTTTGGAGCCTTGTTTGGGGCGCAGATTGGAGCACGCTTGGGGGCTCAAAAAGCAGTGGACAGAGCAAGAGAAGCAGAATTACAGCGTTTAGGAATCACTGATGAAATGCTGAAAAAGGCGAAAGAAATTGGTTTTGCTTTAGAACAGAGTGTCCAAAGCCTTATTGCATGTCAAAACTCTATAGAATCTCAGCAGCAATACTTCCGAATACTAGAGAAAAACATGGAATCAGCTACCGATAAAGCAAAAATAGAAATTCTAAATGGAAACGAAGAAAAGGCACGATTACTTCTTATGGAGAAGCAACAAATGAAGGACAAAATGATGAAAGCACTCAAAGCCTGTGTCGAAGAGAAGAATCGAAAGCGTCAGATTGAGATAAATATTGCTGCTTTGGAAAAGAAGGCATTGGAAACAGAAGCGGAAATGCGACAAATTGTTGCCACCGGGAGTTTGAATGAAATTGCAACATTCCCAAGTGATGATCCCTTATTAAAAAGATTTCAAGACCTTGGAATTGATTAAGAAAAGTGCGCTTGCTTTAATTGTTGCAGTAAGTCGGATTAATCACTTTCATTAGCTCCTCTCCAAAATTAACGTCATCATGTGCTGCTAGGGACATTACACTTACTTTTAATTTATATTGTGAGAAATTTTGAGTCAAATCGATCTGGGAGGATTTAAGTTGGATTCAATATTTTTACAACGTACACTTCTGACTCTTATCTATTTTACAATCTTATGTCGTCCTGCATTTTGGATTAGTCAATATGAGGATCTGGATTATTGGCATGCAACTAACAAAAAGTTCACCTTTGTCACAATACACATAAATGGAGTACACATGGTAAAGTCAGTTGCACATCTGGCGTACAAGAAACGCTAATAAAACATCAAATGATATAAATCATCGCATGAAAAGCGTCTCAAGATTCGCCTGTAAGTAGGCCAATGTTGTATGAGAAATAAAAAATGCCCCTTACGCTCTACAACAAAAATGCGTGAACTACTTGGCATCATATGTGAAGATAGTTTTATCGGCCTATATTTGTGTAGATCTCCTTTAAAGAAGGTACAAGTAAACAAAGAAAGTGACAGCACCTTTCACAAATAGTAAAGAAAATTCTCACAACAGTGATAAAGGATGATGCTAAAACTTAAATTTAGGTCATCTAGGCGTAGAGTAACTTATTGTGTTAAATAAACACAAGAAAGTAACCTACTTAAGTAATAATTTAATTGTAAAATGAATCCTACTCCGTATTGATATCTTGTTCTCATTGTCTCTTCCTCTTTCTGCCTGCTCCATGCTGAGATGAGATAGTGTGAAATTATTTTCTATTTTAGATGATGTTTTATCCTTGGATCTTGTACTCTCCATTAACGTGCAATTCAAACTCATCACTAAATTTGTCTGATAAAAATATTTTGAATGTCATCCAAACTTATGATGGAAATTAAATGAACAGATAAACTGTTACTGCCTGTGAATAGATTTGTATGTAGATACATAATAACCTTACTTGAACGAAAAGTAACGAACGTCTTCGATACAGGTACACAAATGCATCTCATAGCCTGTCAGCTTATTTATAGATAATTATCAAATCATAATTTTTTGAAATACACTTTTTCTGTTCCACTGGTTTCGTCTCTGATATGGGTCACAGTATACCTTTGAATTGCATCTTCGCAAATCAAATCAGTTCTGGTCAAAATGATAACCTGATTTGCTCGAAAGTCAATTTTTGTGTGTTTCTTTCACTTTAAGAAATCAGACAACACAGAAAAGCCTGAGACTGTTAAGACAGAGCCAAACAAGTTGAAGCTATTCATAGACCCTGGAAACCAAGCATCAAAGTATTCCACACACTAGCAGGTTTAACAGAGATTGAACGCTAATAACGATTGAAATCTCGTGCAGTGGCACCAAGATGATATTATTCAGACTACACAGTTGCGTGAGGCAATAAATTCAGTAGATATCACCTAACTTTTATGTATTTATGTAAGCGACCTGTAATCTCTCTCTGTTCGAAATGAGCCATAGAAAAACTCATTTTCGTATCAGTCCTAAAGCATTATAATTGCTTTGACTTATTTAGAGAAATATGCCCATATTTTAGCAAATCATCCCACGTTAGTATGGATGTTTTTCAATAAACAACAAGGGTTAGTAACTATACAGGATACACGCTTAGGTCTGTAATGGAACATTATTTCAGGGAGAGGCTAACCAGCTCCAATTTATTAAATAAAGTAAAGACATTTCCATTGGTTTGTAAAGACTTTTTGTATCCTGGTAAAAATACATATTTGTCACTTCCAGGAAAGTTTCAAGCTGTAAAGATCACTAGGTATACCAATATAACGCTAGGATTGACACATGATATTGAGCTTGTATATTCCGCCTGTCAATTTTGGTGCTTAAAAAAATGATTGCAAGAAACGTAGCTTGCTATTTCCCAAGAGAGCAGAATCTGACCCCTGGCGCATTGTATGAGTGAAATTGTCTAGTCCGTTGCATAAAAAGACTTCATTCAAAAATATTTTCTACAGTCACTTACAGTGTGATAGATGCCGCCAAAAAGCAGAAATGAAGTTAATGGAACTACAATTGTATCAGCAATAGCCATACAAAATTGAACTGACCTAAAGTATATTCAATGGAGCTACCACAAAATACCTGACATTCTTTATATCCAATTTGTATCTGTTTCGATGATAGCTTGAAGTGTAACATGAATCATAATATGGAATTGAAAGCATTGTAAAAGGGAGAGGACAAAGCGTATGTGCATCAAAAAGGGGTTGCGCATGTGTAAGTTCTACATTAAATGAAGTGTAAGTATTCATTAGGAAGAAACAAAAAATGAGAAAAGTTCAAAGTTCAGTGTCAAGTAACTGTACCTTGGGTTGTTTTGAAAATCATTCCCTGAAATATTGCTTTCTAATGTAGCTCCATTAAGGCATGACACTTAAAAAAGTATTTGTACATCAAACAATCATGAAGGAGAAATCTGTATACCTATTCTAGTTCTTCCGAAATAAGAATGCAAATGAATGCTCAATCAAATCTGACTATATTGGAGATAGCTCAAGGAATTAAAAATTATAGGATGCAAATAATGAAATCGTTGTGACTCATTGCTCATGAAATCTAATCCTAAATTTGAGATGTCAATCGAATCTATTTTCTGACTTACGTATGTATGACGTAAGGACACTTTCATTGTCAAGCCTTGGAGTCCTTAATTTCTTGTAGGACAATTAGTTTCCATTCACTGAAGGAGACACCAACAAATTTTCTTGCCACAATGCAACCGGCCTTACGAGCCTCTAGCACTACTTTTTCCAAGTCAGAAGGTTGAAAGGTAACAGGATTTTTTGCACTAAGAGTCCAATCGGAGTACGTTATACGTCTTCTCTCTACAAGGGGGGCGGAATTGCTTGTCTTGGCATCCAGAATTCCTAGTAAAGCCATGGCAGTTGGGAAATACAACTCATCACTTGCATTGCATTTGCGAAAACATTCCCAGAAATTTTGAGGTAACTTGGTCATGATGAGTTCGAGGTGTAATCGGGAAATCATCATCCATTGATCTGCCTTGAATTTGAGGGGAACAACATGATTAATTTTTTCAAATTGCATCTGCCTGGAAAATCCATTATTTGGCTTGTCGCTGGCGTTAACGATGGAACAAGGCGAATGAAGGATATCCTTCGGAAAAAAATCCACAGGTAGACAAGATTCGCTTATAAATAATATTTTGTCAACTTTTGGCAATTGAGGAGCATGTTCTCTCGTAGCATTTATTCCATATCGATTGTTAGAAAATCGCAAATCCATTTTAATATGATTTGGTTCCTCGAGTCCTATCTGAAGACATTCGTGGCAAAGATCGAGCATGGCACGAGTAATCTCAATGGAACCCCACTGAGGACATCTGGACCAATATGTCGGAGGTGCGAAATCGTTGCCACGGCCTTTCGTTGGAGGGTTCACCAACAAGTGTGATTGGAACCACGGTGACTGCACACGAAGTGGGTCCTTTGCATGACCGATCAAGGAAACTAACATATATTCTTGTTGCTGTGATGCCCATTCCTTCCATATATCTTCGAATGGCAGGTCATTAATTGTCAATGCCAATAAGCATAAATGCACTCTAGCTGGGACTTTGTTGTCGTAAAGTTCCGTCGATTTCAAGGAAAATGTTGGTAGTAAATCAATTTCTTCTTTCATGGTTTCCCATTTCCTTTCCCGATAAGATAGATCGGATCTGTCTCGTCGGGGATGCTTTGTATTGCGGCTTTGTTGATTTCGTTCCGCACGGCTGCGGTCCGAGGTGTAGTACATGGAATCGAGCGAACGTTTTGAAGAGTTAGGTGGCCGGTTGCGAGCATTCAAAGAACTATTAACGACTCCCTCCTGTGCCTTTGCGGTAGTGTCGCTGCTATTCTTCTTTTGAATGCTATCTGCAGTCTTTTGCACGTTCGCGAGTAGGGAGGAAAAGTCCATGTTCGTTTGTTCACTACCACCGTAAGATGAAATAGCCACGGTTATTTTACCAAAACATACGTGCAAATAGAGGTGTCAAAGGTCAGAGTGTTGACCGTTCCCTCCAGGGTCACTAACGGTCAACGGTCTGACCCTGGACGGTCAAAGGCGCTGACCGTCCAATAAGTGTCATTAAGTGTCAATTGCCAAAACTTGTGAATGGAGCACATACACGAAGCAGAAGCAAAGGGGGGAGAGGGAGAAGAAGATAAAAAGGAGGGAGATGAAGATAAGAAGGAGGAAGAAGAAGATACAAAGGAGGAAGAAGAAGGTTTAAATCTATTTGTTGCCACTGATGTTTGACTTCCAGAATATTGGCAATGTATTTGTTACATTGCGCCGTCAAAAGAGAAGAAGAATTGGACAGCAGGCGATGCAACTGGTGTATTTTGTACACATTGCAAATCCAAGATAAAGTATGATGCTATAAAGAACAGCAAGGGTGTAAAACGACATATGAATAAGTATCATCCAAAATTGCTACAAGATTTCAAGCGCAAACAAATGAGTGATGATGGAGGCTCCAACAAGAAAAAGAAAATTGACAATTTTTTCCCAATGCAAGTGAAGGAGGAAAAGAAGTTGGCTAGTCAGTCAAATCAAATGAAGTTTCATCAGTTGGTTGCCCTATGGACTGCATTATTGCTTTGCCCGTTCAACATTTTGGAAGATGTGAAACTGCAAGAGTTGATGCAGTTTGCATCAAATGTTCATGGAGAATTAAAGATGCCCAGTAGGAACACAAACAAAAAGAATATCATCCATGAAGCAAAGGTTTTGAAACAGGCAATTCAAAATGATATGAAGAGCAATTGTTCATATTTTGCTTGTACATCTGATATGTGGTCATCTACACAGATGAAGGCTATTATGGCATTGACATTGCATTTTCTCACAGATGAATTTTGTATGCAAAGCTATACACTGGAAATCAAACCCACCCAAGGCAAGCATACTGGAGATATGATTTGAGGTGAGATGGGAGAGTCCTTTATGAAATGGAACCTGGATAGTGCTCGTTTGACAATGATGTTACCAGATAGTGGATCAAGTATGGTAAAGGCTTGTACCGATTGGGGTATTCCTCACTTTCCCTGCATTGGGCATTCGTTGCATCTTGTTGTTGGACCATTTCTCATCCTATCAAAAAAGAAATTGAAAAAAATCACGATGTAGCAGCAGCAAATGAAGTACAGCTGCAAGATGATGATGAAGAAGAAGAAGACAAAGAATACATTGATGATTTTGATAAGTCTTATGCGCAAGATGCGCTTGTGACAAAAATTTCCCAGACTGTGCAAGACATGCAACGTCTTACTGTCTTTATTAAGACCTCCACAAAGTGCATTGAAAAATTT
>CAAAJI010000001.1:651033-677348 GCA_900642245.1 Fragilaria radians | reverse complement strand
CGTGCAAATGAGTTACATATAGAAACATTTTCTCATTAAGGTTTAGAGATGATGAAAACTAGTTAAAAGGGTGACAAGGTACCCATATTTCCTTCATTAGTAAGATGTGATCTGTAACTTTATAGAATAAAGATTCGAGAGAATTGGGAAGTATTCTTTTGTCGTTTGTATCCATATTCGAAAATACGCTTAAGCTTGATTTTTCTAAAAAGTGATGGAAATTAGTGATTTGGACACGTTTCTGCTTATTCATTTGATGCATTGATCTCTTTCTTCCATAGTGCCTTTCCTTAACTCATTTAAACTGATATTGACAAGCTTTCTTTTAGCATTGGAATGAATCGCCCATTTATCCTTAGTGCCCGCGCCTCAATTTCTATCAGACACTTGGAAAGGACACTTAAATATCATATCATGCATCACGCTGTATGAGCTGCAAATTCTACGTTCACAAATAGCAATCATAAGAGCTATGACGTAATTATTGTTGGAAATGTACAAACGGAAATTCAAAGATACACTATTCTGAATTGTTTATGAAGATCTTTTGTAAAATAATTAACCCTCCTATTTTTTTATCTGTTAACCAAGGAATTAATAATTATTGCTTCTCATTTAAACTGATCATATTTACCGCCTGTCATTTTCAACAAGCATGCAGGTGCAAAGAAGATGATGGGATACCACGGACACAGTTGAAGGATAAATTAGAAAAGGTGACAATCAGAGCAATATATCTTGTGCTACTGATATTGAAACACATAGTATGGTATCGAATTGTCTCAGTGTTACATTTTAACTGTGTTGACAAATATGTCGATTAACTCGTATTCTTAAGGTTCAGGTGACCGTTCATCTTACAGCTGACCAACGTGAAAGATGTCAGCATCAGGAAACGCAACAAATGTGCAAACTAAATCTAGATCTCCACCGTCCGAAAACCTGTTAAAGTGGGTAAAGAACCATGAGACTGCTTCCGTTCTTATTCTTGACGGCGGCGTGAGCACCCATTTGGAGAATATGTTATCCATTCATAATCAATGTTTTTCTTCACGACAGCTATGGTCCTCATCTTTACTTTTGGACCAACTGGATAGTTTCATTTTGGAATGCCACAATGACTTTGCCATAGCAGGAGCTGACATTCTTTCCACCGTTACCTATCAATGCCACTTTGGTGCGCCAAATCATCTAGCTGCAGTTGTTGATGATGATAAGATGACATCGATGATCATTCAGGGAATCCAGCTAGCTAGAATGTGCACGACGTGTTACGTAGCTGTCAGTTTAGGCCCATATGGAGCTGCTCTTGCTGATGGTTCAGAGTATTGGGGACACTATGATGGAATAACTCGATCTTCACTATTGGAATTTCACCGTCGAAGAATGGCTATAGCCACCAAACAAAATCCGGACGCGATCGCATTCGAAACTGTGCCCTCCTTCGAGGAGGTAAGCGTCCTCACTGAGCTTTCGAAGCAAAATTTTACGAATGACGTTGCAGTTTGGATATCACTGTCGTGCTCTAAAGGATGCTTGCTCAGTGATGGTACTCAAATTGAAAAAGTCTTGGACGAAATCAACAGAATAGATCCTAATGGCGACTTTGTTCACGCTATAGGATACAATTGCTTCCATGGAATGTATACCTCTAGTCTTATCGAAATATTAACGCACCACATGGCTACCAAAGGCCCAAGAAGAGCCATCGTTATATATCCTAACAGCGGCGAAGATTGGGATGCCCATGAATCCTGTTGGAGGAAAGGTGCAGGGAGTCCGGGACCAAATGAATTTGCAACCGAACTTTATTCGGCAATTAGTTTGGTCGAAAAGATATGGTCAGAATATTCTGATTTACCTAGGCCAAAATTAATCCTAGGTGGATGCTGTAGAACAAGCCCGGCCACAATAGCCGCTCTTAGAGAACTTGTTGACAATCTACCCTAAACAAGTTATAGAATATTGCAGTAAAGATTGAAAGCCTACTTTATAATCTTGTCTAAATTCCATCCGGCTTACCTTGATTGGAGTGGCTTAAATATTTAATTTTTAATGGGTAAATGTGCGACATCTGATTCTGGACACGGATTACAGCATGGAATTCTAGGCACACAAATAACTGATAAGTAAGCCCCTTTAAAGAAATTCTCTGAGAGCTTTTTATCATGATGATCAAAAAATTAGACAAAAAGTCTAGATTTTCACAAAAAAACTCTATAACCGTCATATTGAAGATTTTTGAAATAATTGAAAGATCCATTAACAACCATAGTAAACATGATTGTGTCGGTGGAAAAGGCATTGATATCTCACATGCAAAATCTAGTAGCAACCGACAAAGAAAGAATAAATTGATTCTGGAAAAGTTCACTGCTTTAGAATGACGTACAACCAACCGTAAATATGTTTGGAATGTGCTGTGAAGTGTGAGTTTTACTACTTGACATAACAATAAATTGGTATCTTCAAACCTATTCAAAATCACAGAACTGTCTCTGTGATTATGTAAGCAATACCATTGATTTAGTATACCAGAGCCGACTGAAGGCCAGATAAACAAATAGACTAAATTATTCCGTTGGAATATTACAAACTAAACGGTTATAATTTAAAACTTTCTTCTTTAAAATTGCATTCCTTGAAAATATTTTCATCATGGATTTTACGTCGTTGGCAACAACACAATACATCTTCCCAATCCTTCGACATTCAGATATTCTTCAATGCATGTCTGAGCTTAACATCGAACTTACAAAGGCTGAATTGGTAGAACCAGCACGTCACAAAGATCGTATCAGAAAAGTATTCTTACTCATCCTCGAAGCATGCGGTGGTGTCACTGAGGAAGACTTGAAGCAAATATCGCCACGAATGAGGGAGACACTTCAGGATATTTGTCAGTATCCTCAAATCCATGAAGAGTTTGAAAGTGTGAGGTTCTTTTGGCACCTAAAGAAATTTATGTCGGTGTGCGGGGTGATGGATTTTGGGTGGAAAGATTTGATCGTACCAACGGCTAAGCGCTTCCGTGTTCAACTATCAGCTGCAATTAACATGGCCAAATTTCGCGAAGATCAGTTGAAGCTGTACGTGGAGTTGAATGAGCCGGTGAGTTAAACGTAATGTCAATGCACTGTTGTAAATTCAATTGTTTGCAATACTAATGCTTATTGACAAACTATAGCGAACAGAACTAATTATGGCGCTTGAAGAAGTCACTGAAGAAAATTTGCAGCTCAATGAACAGCTTACAATAGTTCAAAGGGAATCACACGATCTAAATAAAGAGATGGAAGAAGTTGAGCATGAATGTGAAGAGCTCGAGATTGAGATTGCTCGCAATAATAAACTACAGTCTGCCAAGCGCGAAGAAGCAACAGAATGGAAGAAAAAGCACACTGATCTCCAAAATGAACTAGCTACAGCAAAGTTAGCTCTTCAGGAAAAGCATATCGAATTGGAAAACTTGCAAACCAAACTAGTATCTTCTCCTGAAAGGCACACACAAAATGTTAAAGATCTCCAATCAGCGTTGAAAAAGGTTCGGAAGGATGGAAACCAACTAGAGGAGGAATGGCAAAGAATCAAAACTATCTCGGTACATATTTCACAAGCGATCAAAGATGTTCCAATTGTCACTCGTCAATTGAGACAACTCGTAGACAACTGCAATCGAATTTCACACATCCGCGATGATATAACGAAGACAAAAAGTGAAAAAGAGACATTATCGCAGCTAACTAGCGATGTAAATGAGAAAATACAATCACTAGAAGCAAGCCATAATCGCTCCGAAGAAAAGTTGCAACATACGAGGAAGCAGTATAAGCTCAAAATGGATGCAGCGCAAGAGGCACTTGACAATGCGAAGCTAAGATTGCTCCAAGTTGATCAAGAACAATCAGAAGGAATGGCACGTGTAGAAGCGGGCGAAGCTGAATTAAAGGCCTTAGAACAGCAGTTTGATCAAGAACGCTGTCGAACAGATCAAGAAATCGAAGAAATGATGCAAATCTACTCTGCTATGGAACGCAAGGTATTGAATGAGCACATATCTTTCATGGATGCCTTACAGATCGCTTAGTATAGTGAAAAACAATTAGCAGTCATCTAGTTTAAAGGTCAATCATTAATACCGAACGGTTTAGTCTGACATCACCTAATATAGGTTAAAAAATATGAACTACTAGAGCTGCTCAAAATTTACCGCCCTTTTTAATGCCTAATTTTGCACTTTTTGCTTTGGCTCGAGCAGCACCCATTCCACCTCCTGACAATAGGCCACCACCCTGCGCCACTTGCTGGTTCATTGCAGCCTGTTCACCTTCTAACCAAGCTAAATTCTTATGGCGTTTCGCCCGCTCCAAGCTATCTTTCTTTTCCTTCTCCCGTCGGCGTTCGTTCTCAACAAAGACTCCATCAAGCCTTAATTCACGAGCTACTGCCTTATGTTCTCGCTTAAATTCTCGCTGCATTCGTCCCACAGCAATTTGATTTGAATTCTTACCTTGGTCCTTGGATTTACGATAACGCTCGGGGTCTTCAAGGCGAGGGGCAAGCGACTTAATTGATGACTTAGATGTGGAAGTATCCATTCTTCGAGCAAGAGGCCCTCTATTGACCGAGAGGCAATGGGAGAGTTTTGTTTGTGTAATTGCAATACGCTTGATAGCAAAAGGAGGGAGAGGACTTTTTTTGCTGCTTGAACTCAACGCCTTTAGGGAACATGATAGCTCGGAGAAAGCTTCAGGCTCGCCACCATTTAAGCTGTTCCCAAATTTCTCGATCCAAGTATCAACGAGATACAATATTGAGTAAAAGATAGATGTCACAGTAGATGATTTCTCAATCTCAGCTTTCTCGAGGGGTAAAAACGTTTTCTCCTCAGAATCTGGTGAAATTAGTTGCCTCCTAAATTCTTGATGTTGAATGTCTTTCATGTTTGGTAACTTCATATGGATCGGTTTCGGTGAGAAAAGCCTCAAAGCACTTGAAAGAAAGCCAATAGCTTCGGGAACTAATCTGTGTGCCTCTTTAGAAAACTCGAAAATTACTCCACAACTAAAGAGCCCAGATATGAGGTCGCTGATTGATGACACCGGTGCTTGAGAAACTATTTGACAGAGCAGTAGCATAGCGGGTGTCACTACCTGATGACTACGATCGGTTACAGGAAATATATGAGGAAGTGCTCGAAATAGCAAGAGAGTTCCAAGGCCAGGCCATGCCATTGAATCCTCATTTTCACTACTGATTCCCAAATCCATGTCACGCATTCGTTTTGCATGAGCATTTTGAAAAACACCAAGTCTCCTTCCCCAAACGGCTCCAGCACTTTCTGGAGCATCTTGAGCCATGGTATATAAAACTCTAGTTATGGCATCGAGTTGTTCATATCTATTCAGCTCAATTCCTCCTCGGCCTGATGTGTGAATCGCGTCTCCTACTGCAACAAATCTCCTTAGCAACACGTCGTAAAAGTTTTGCATTTTTTCCATGTTCTTTTTGTCGAGACGAACTGAGTTAGATGCATGAATACGTTCGATAATAAGCGATACCTCCTTTCCTGTCGAAGCATGCGTCTCAATCATCTCGTGCAATCTTTCAATCGTTGTGGGTACTTCAAAGACAAATGGCATTTCTTCTCTGCAAGTTTAATTATGGTTAGACATTGTAATTACCAAGGAGACACATGAGAGTAGGCTGGTCTCAAGGGTACTATGAGGCATTCTCAATATAGGTGTTAAAACAAGGCAAGAGATTTCAAAGCAAGACGCATTGATTTCTCAATCGATTTTGTTGATGCGGCAACGATTCGGCCCAAAATACGCACAAATATGTTTTATCACCAAGAAATTAAGGACGTCATTTAAACATACCTTGCTCTCTCCTTCGCTTTTTGACGCTTCCTTTTAAGCTTCAACGCCTCTTCTTCTTTCCTAAGATGCATTCCTTCATCTTTGCTTTCCTTAGCAATTTTGCGTACATGCTCAGCCTTGACACCATTTTCATAATCTCCATCGTCATAATCTACATCATATGTCACTCTACCGTCCTGATGAACGTGAGAGCGTACAACTTTCCCTGCATGCCAAGATTCGTGTCCATCAAATTGCTCGGAAGCTCGGTAGCTTGCCTCAACTCGTGTTCCAACCTCCAGAAACATGCCTTTCGATACTTCGTTATTTTCTTCATCTTCGGACTCATCTTCATTATCTGTGCCTTCATCGGTATCAGATTCGTTATTTTCATCTTCTTCCTCGCCAACTTTGCTTAATATAGTTCCGTGTTGGTCAAGATAAACAAGACCTTCGTGAGTAAATGCCACTTTTACTTTTTCTTCATCTTTATCTTCATCGTCAGAATAGTCCAAGGTTTCACCTGATGACTGTGCTGCCTTACGTTTCTTAATCTTTCGCTTACGGCGTGATTCATCATCAGATATATCAGAGAGCTGATCATGGTCGAAGTCACCATTCATCCGAGCCAGTCGTTTTGATTCAAGTTCATGCAATCTGCCGGCTTCTTCCTTAGCGATTTCTTCAGCCGATTTTGTTCTATCAGTGGCTTTGACTTTTGGCTCAAAAAGGTATGACTTCATCTCTTTATCCCATTCAGCCATTTCCTTTTCTTCTTGAGATAATTCTCCCTTCTTTTTCTTTTCGTTCTCAGCTCTGCGTTCAATTTCTTTGTCTCGAAATTGTAAATACTTCGAAAGCTCTTCAAAGTCTTGGTCGAGGGATTCAAATGTTTCCGCTTGTTGTTCTTTTGACATCAATTTCTCAGCTTTCATCAATTTACGACGCTTAATCATCTCGTCGAGATCATTTTTCTTTTGTGTATATGTCTGCATCAAATCCTTGTGTTTACCTCCTAATGGACCATAAGGATTTGAGTGGGGGTCCGTATCAAGGCCCCCGAAATTCAATTCCGTATCCATGGCATCCAAGTTTCCTGCATCTTCTTCATCTGAATCTAAAATTATATGATTTGACATATTTGTGTGATCAATAGATTGTCCCCTGTGTGTCAATACATCGAGATCAACATCATCGTCTAAGGTATACTTCAAGTTACGTTTACTCCTCCCACTTCTTTCTTTAACCAGACGAGCCAGAGTTTTTTCTTCATGGGACATAGTGAGCTCTCCAATACGACGATCAACAAATGAATTCACTTTCTTCGAAGATTGAAGCACCGCGCGATGTTGGATTTGTCGGCGTAACAGGGATTCTGAGAATTTGCTGGCGTGGGCTTGATCAGGCCGTTTATTGACATCGCTTTTTACATTCTTGTGGCGCTTGATTACTTCAAAAGGATTCATGCTTGAATTCTTATTGGGTAAGCCTTTCGGTAAGGAACCCAATGATCTCTTTGCTTTGGCTTTGCGTTTCGCCATTTTTTCCTGTCAAGTTTTAAAAGGAGTGTAAACCTGTAATCCCAGTTCAATAACTGGTGGTCCAGCTGGGCTAACCTTATGAGATAGCCCTAGCAGTTGGAAGTGAGATGGCTAGGGGTTAGCTAGTCAATCCTGATTGTATGTAATTTGTCGAAACATATACTTCAAATTTTCAAATTTTCATTTCATCTCACAAGCTCTTTCCCCTGTACATTGTCACTCATCCGCAAAGGATCAATTCAAAATGCATGGTGCAAATTCCAAGAGTTGCCTATGGAGATATACTAAAGTTGGATAATCTTCATTGTCAATTCAAATAATTACGATATAATTGCCATGTTCCATGCTGAGCAAAACAGCACTTGAGGATACTTATCTATCTGGCTACCAGAGTACTTCACAGCTGCTTTAGATTATCTTAATTAATGCTAGGAAGCGTTAGACAATATGTAACAATTGTTTCTTATTTTTGGTGGCACTGACAAATCAACAAAAGTGAATCTTTTATCCTTTCTTTTCTCTTGATACTTTTGGAGATTCTCTCATAAGTTATTTTCCTTTTCCTTCTCTCCAAGATTTGTTTACTTTTCTTCTCTCTCCAAGATTAATTTCTAGATTCATTGTTTCATTTCAATTTATCCAACAGTCCCCAATTTCCAATGCACGTTAAAAGCACTCCGGAAATATTGCTGCAACTATATTTCTTGTTGCACGATGCTCACAACTCCTCACTTCTCCACATAGTAGAACTTACGTAATCAAACGAGTCTTTCTTTCAGAGTCATGTCCAAGTGTTGCCCAGACTCAACATTTTATCAAATTTCCTTTCAAATTTCATCAACATGTTCATCTCAATACTTGGATCACTAAGGGAGTCATACAAGGTATGCTATAATTCTTCTTCATTGGAAAAAGCGCTGAAATAAATGTTACAACTAGGAAATAAAACTCAAAGATAATTTCTCCGCTTGTTGCTGAGTTGGTCATTCTTGAATAGCAAAAATTCACTAACCTTAATAAATACACAAATGCTATTCCTGAACGAAATGTTCATCCAGTATTGTCAGTGAATTTAACCCTCAAAATCGTTTTTGTAAGACTCTTGGTTAATGCTTTTGTGACAACCTCCGAATTGAATGTAATCATTTTCAGTATTTTCTCGAATTACGTGATACCCTGATCGGCTCTGAACGTTGGTGTGATCTCAGACACAAAAATAGCACCAATAGTGTCAGCTTTTATTACAATTAGCAGCTTGACTTCAATGCCGATTTGCTTCAGCAAATAAAATATGAAATTGATAAATCTCTTTTGCTGCATCAAGTATGGCAACATACCCGCCGCGTCACTAATGGTATCCGTGTTCACCCTTTGATTGTCAGGATGTTGGTACCTTTAATAACTTAATGATAAATCCAGTAAGACTAACCCTTGCTTCTGAAGTCCCCTGCCAAATTCACTGTCACACTGATACCCAAATTGCAATTTTTGTTCAATTTTTTGGTTTTAGATAAAGAACAATCTCTTGGAATCAGGAGCAAAACCTAACCCCTAACCCTGCTTAGGAATATTTCCTAGAGCTATGTCTCTGAGTACTAATTCTAAGAGATCATTACCAGGAATCTCTGAGTCTTCTGCATCAAATCTCTTCCTTAAGTGATGTTCAAGATAAGATAAAGCTTGGCCCTTCAACAGGGTTCTCAACTACCTGTATGTCGACACGTATAGACTATTTTTCTGAGCGTTAAAAGGGATATCGTCGCACACCTGTGATAGAGAAAGATTTGAAAATGGCAATTATGTTTCTTTCCTGAAATTTTACTTGAATTGCTTGGTATCACGAAAAAGTCAACTGCGCAGAGGTGACTTCATCTATGGTTGCAAACACAATTTTTTAAGCATATCATCTACTTTCACTTGTCTCTCCCTTCATGATATGATTTAACAGAGAGCTTTGACTTGACTTGTTGATGGCTTCAGCTCATGCCATCTAGTCTGTCGCTTCTTTTAAGTTACATCCTCTCCCTTAGTTATTCCTGATTTGCAACGATATAGCGAAAGTCATTTGAAAATACCAATAATTTATACACAGCATATTTATTCTTATCTCTGAATTCGCATTTTTATGAGTTTGACCTTTATGATTCCTACTACACAGGAGGTTATTAAGTTTAAAGATATTCAATTCCACAGCTCTCTTCGGTTATTTTTAAAAAGGCAATTGTAGCATTTACAACATGTATGGTTCTCATCACACAATCTTTAATGCATGGTATTAATTTACAATAAATGTCAATAATCAAGTTCACAATTTGCATCTAATGTTTTCAACTCAGTTGCTTGCAAACTGGCCTAGTATTCCTGATATTTTCTACGTATTTTTCTAATGATTTGTTTACTTTTGAAGGCAGTATTATAAGCTTAACTGTCTTGATCAATTGCTTACTAGGAGTTTGTTCTCCACTTATTAAAAACCTCTTGACTGCCTGTTGGAAAGCATCGTATGCAACACAGCTTTAGCTAATGTGTTATGATCTCATTGATTTGATCTTGTCACGCTTGAACTCTTAATCTGAATTGATGACAAATGATCCATTGCAAACCAGAATTTATTGATAGATGTGAGGTATTCAGGCTTAATTCGAAATTGCGACGAGTACTGTAGATTGATAACAATAACAACCATCATGGGTCAACGAGTTCCGAGGGCAAGATGCGTTCGGCTTTTGGCAATGTTACCCGTATGTTCAAGTTACCAGGCAATGTATTGGAATCTTGGACATAGAGCAAATCTCCAACGTGGTGTGAATCTTAATTTCAGGCCCAACGACTTTTCCTCCGATTGTAGAAGTCCACAAGTAGTCTCAGTTGTTGACCAAGGACCACATCACCTAATTGTGGATAAGCCACCATCTGTTATTTGCCATCATAGTGATTGGGCTGGGTCTCGCCGTCAACAGCAGTCAAGTAATGATGAAGAAGTTGTACTTCCAATGTTGCAACAGATTCGAAATCAAGTTGGCCGTCATGTTAATTTAGTACATCGATTGGACCGTGGTGCCAGCGGTTGTTTGCTGGTAACCTATGCATCAAATAATGGTAATAATGTACAATCCTCCTCCTCCTTGGAAGTTTATTCCAGTGACATGGAAGATACGTGTACGTCGTATCAAGCAACTTCAGCCCTCCAGGATGCCTTATCAAGGGGAACCAAAACCTATGTGGCCCTGGTTCGGGGTGAAGGAATATTACATGGTGAAGATCTGTGCACCAAGGGATGGTTTACAATTGATCGTCCTATTCGAAACGAACGCGGAGTATATCACGATGCCATTACCCAATTTCGCTTTGTTGCAGGGCAACCAGAGGATACATCAACACAACAGCCACGAGCGTCTCTTGTTTTGGCTCGACCTAAGACAGGACGGTGGCACCAAGTACGAAGACACTTAAATGGCTTAAGCCATCCCATATTGGGTGATTCGTCTCATGGTAGTTCAAAAGTCAATCGTGAATGGAGGGAACAACGGGGGCTTTCTGGTGAACGCATATGTCTTCACTTGTTACATATGTCTCTCCCACCCGACAAAGTCTACATTCCAAATGGAATCAATGCTTTTTGTCCCCTCTCAGATGACATGATGAAAATTTTGCAAACGCATTTACCAAGTGTACTTGAAGTAGCTGAGAAAATTTTGCAAGAGGAGGAAGGAATATCATTACGGTGATATGAATGGCACTATTGGCTCTTAGAAAATCTTTTACGTAGGGCATGATGAATTACCCTCTAGCTTTAATTTAGGTCGATGCTACTTTTGGTATTAAATGTGGAAAATTAAAGATATCCGCGTGTTTTCAATGTCTCTCATGTAATTCAGTTGGTTTCCCAATCTGTTTTTCTGTTTTCTACAGATAGCAAAAGATAGGACGAGTGCTGATTGAGTTATCAGTAGTGATTAAGATAGATCTGTTATTTCGAGGAACTTTTCAAAAGGTAAATTGTCGTCGAATACGGATCTGTGCTGCCAACAGTGACAATGTTGTCCCCTTCAGAGGAAACGAAAAGTCAGTCACCCAGCGACCATACTTTGTTCGATCAGTCCATGAGACATGAATCGCTTCCGTTGGATCCACCTTTGTCCGGATTGTACCGGATTCCAAACGAATGTTCCAATGGTATAATATTTTAGCCGTGTTCAACGAAATTTCTGGTGATATAATGTTCCTAAATTTGAAGTCAAGAAGAGAGGTGTACAAAGGGATTAGCCACAATGAAAAATTGTCTCAACAGAAACCTAGCAAACAACTTTTGATCGAGGAAAACTAACACACCTATCATCAATAGCATGAACTATACTCAATGTCGGCTGATGGTATTGCAAATTCAGAATGGCCTTTGTCCTTCCTGATCCAGTGATTCCTTCCAGGCTGCAGCTGGGAAGGCGTCGTGAAAAGTCATAGGAAGGAGACATTTTAATGGCACTTAAGGAGGACAGCGACGTGGATCGTAAATTCCAAACAAAATTGCCTTGTAGAAATTCGATACAACTTCTTGATGCACTGTTGCTAGTTCCGATATTTGAGGGCCAAATGAATGAATCATAATCGTTTGTGGATCTTGTAATAATTGTGCTTGCTGGTGTTTTCGCCACAGCTACGGTTTGACTCTTTCGTCCACCCCACGATAATTTCATCCATAATCTGGCAGTAGATCCTCGTGTGGCTTGTAAGATAGACGTCCATTTCCTTTGCTGAAAATCATATGAGGGTTGTAAATCCAATTCTCCCCAACCATCTCGTGCCAATCGAATTTCGGTATCGAGAACTGTGGAAGGAAGTATGTCTATGTCAGGTAGCACCGAATTGGGGGAATTGAAGGAAGAGCCCAATATTCCAGGGAAACTACTTCCATTAAATTTTTCAGAAATCGATTCTGTATTGTATCCAATAGTCGCCCGGAGAAATTTTAATTGTGGGAACCAATTGGGTAATGGTGGCTGTCCACTTCGACTTTGAATAGACCAATAGATTTGAGGATTCAGAGATCGAAGATCCGACCACCAAGGTGATGATGATGATAATGATGACGTCGTCGTAGTCGTCTTTTTACTGCCCAAGGTATGTTTCTGTCCGTCCAAACGAGTTGCCTCTAGAGACGGATCTTTCAAAGTCATCGTTACAAATGGACCCACAAATTCCATACGGGCCCAACAAAGGTGATGGACTAGCATCCCAATAATGAATTTGAGAAGAAACATCCTTTCCGTTTATCAATGCTCAAGGTCAAATTACTGGATTTGGATTCTTTCATATTGACACCAGTCTGAATTATTGACAGTATTAAGTATACTACAATCACGGTAACTTTTCATAAAAAACACTGTTGTACTGGATATGAGAGTATTTCCTTTTTCGAACCTTCCAATGGGATTTCATCACAAAGTTGATCGTTCAATGAATTGAATAAATACATGCATTGGCAAAGTCCGGTTGATCTGAATGCTTCAGAGCGCCTGCTCTATCTTGCACAAACTATCAACTCCATTGAATACTTGCTTTCTTGTAGAAACTACAGGATAGAATATGCACAAACTCCATGGCAGGCTTACTCCATTTCTGTGATTCACTCTTGTCTTCAATTTGTATCACGCACTGAAGCTTGAGATGCGGGAATGTACACAATGAAATTTACGTGTGCATTTTATTTTTAGAGAAAATATTATGCCCTGTTATCTATGTCCTTTAACTGTTGATTTAATATTCAAAAAAATTAAAATGGGTGAAATAGAAATCTATGTTTTACTTTCCATGAATATACGTATAAGCACTTGCAAAGTTGTTATCCTGTTTCACTTTATTCGCTTGAAGTAAGGAAATTAGATGTCTCCACAAACGTCACGTTTGCTCTTGTCCTTACCATTGTGTCCTACCCTTTCATATCTTGAGAGAAGTCATGGTAGTGAATGATTCACCGAGCCAAGTTGTTGTATCATGTCACATTCGGAAGGAGGGAGGCTCCTATATGTTTTATTCCATGTTCAGATGCATTTTTTTATCAAGGAAGAAGTGTATGATGTATTTATTTCTATGATTTGAGATTGAAGAAGCTCATCAAGCTATGTAGAATTTCCTGTTTCTTTGATCCAAGTTTAGATTGCTAGCCTTTAGGGCCTGCCACTTCAATGTAATACAAGGCAAAGATTTGTTGAATATCTTTTTATTTATTCCCTTAATTTATTTTAGTTACAACCACACTAGCAACGTCATCTAAATTGTGCTGTTACAACATCTTCAGCATAAATGATAGGGACTTATCAAATTAATAATGGGTGAAATAATATAGTTTTATCCCAAAAATGTGGTCATTTTAAATGTCATTTGGGGACAATGACAAGACGTCAATTCCAGTGTGAAGAGGCATTAGATTTCAATCTTAGATGCGTGTAGCGTTATGTAGAAGTCATAGATGCAAACCTTATTGGGGTGTCAGGTTTTTTGGCTGTTCGTAGATGCACACGACACTCACCAGATTTCGAACACTGAAATCGATCCACATGAAAATATAATATGCTTCATATTTACTTGGATTTCGTCATACAAGATTTCGAGCTCTAAATCAAAGAATACTGAGTCTTGCGCTTGTTGCAAAAGAATAGTGCCATTTCGGTAGGGCATGGGCAACATGAATAGAAACAAACCAGGAGATTGTTTTATAAGTCCAAGGGAAGAAGTTGGATTTCTTCTTCTTGAGGAATGCATTCTTCACTTTGACTCAAGAAGTATACAGCCACAAACATGGATAACAGTGTCGACGAAGGATCGGGATGAGTCCAATGAACAATTAATTGATGATAATGATATTTGCCTCCGTGGTAACGTTTTTCTTTGGCGCAAGGAGCAAACCGAGACAGAGTTAAGCTTGTTTCTGGACACAAAGCATACGCGGTTTAATGGAACCCTATGTGATGCTTATCATTCCTCATCTTGTGGGGGGAACTGTCAAGAAGGAAAGACTAGTCGTTCGGATGCATCACTTCTTCTGGGACTTGCGATGTCTTGCCAAGATAGCGAGTTTATAAAAATCGAATCGATACAAATTCAGCTTCAATCAGATCCATCGCAGCCGAGATATTCCGGAAATAAAATGAATCGAGTATCATTCCTCATCACCTTTTCGATGCCTTGGTTATGTGAACAAAGAAAAACGAACCTGAAACGGATGTCTCCTTCCTCAAAGCTCCTAATGGCCCTAATGCGTAGCGATTGGGAATATCTCAATACACGGATGAAATCTCCCACCTCAAAACGTTTCCAACCGGATGGGTTACTTGGTAGTGAGTCAGTTTTTCCATCAAAGTTATCTCTCGAGGATTTGTATTTGAGAATTCAAGGCGTTCAAATCGGCGAAAAGGTCATCAGATCGAAAGCGCTGAAGAATTCGCTTTTTTCCACGCTACCATTGGAGATAATCCAAGAAAAAATTGCACCATACCTGAGAGCTGGTTGTCTTTACAATTGGCAAAGTTGCTGTTACGATTTACATCAAGCGCTGAAATCAGTAGTTCCTGGTCTAAAGCTTAGGCTTTATGAGTATCAAGTCAGGTCTCTTGAGTGGATGCGTAAACGAGAGTGTCAAGACCTGAGCGAAGAAGACGCACTGAACGGGTGTTGCGATAATTTGAGCTCAGATGGCGATTTGCATAGAGGCTTAACCGCAGGTGCAACGGTATTATTGCGAACAAAATCTTTTCCAAGGAAGAGAATTCGCTTAGGAACTGAATTCGGAACAGTTTTGAACGAGGGGGGATCAATTATTGCTGCTCCTTTCGGCAAGCAAAATGTGACACGAGGTGGTTTGTTATGCGATGATCCAGGGCTTGGGAAAACAATCACCGTATTATCACTCATCCTGCAAACGATTGGGCTTTCATGTGAGAGCTGTTCCTCATCAAAGGATGGTAAATCTCATTACAACGACGATGCTGTTTTTGGGGCTTATTGGAACTCCTTAGAGGACGCTATGTTTAAGCGCCACGATCTGAATCGACTTATCAAACAATTGAAAAGATTTGATGCATATGGAATTATTCCCCAACGATCCTCGAAGCGGACAGGATCGAATGAAGATGAGACGTCTCAAATTCCTTCTTGCTATGAAGAAATAATGAAAAACATAGAAAAGAATAAATATGTTGAGGATTTCTCAATCTTCGAAAACGATATTTATTCAATGCTCCAAAGCGTCGTCGCAAAGTCATCAGCAGAGAATGGAATATCTGAATGTGATGTAGAAGATGTGCTTTCAAAGTATAAATGCTGTATTCATCAATTTAAGAAGACGAAAATCGATATTGCTAAAAAGTTTTGTTCTCGGTCGAATGACGCGGTTGCAGGCATGATAAAGAGAAACAACAAAAAGGAGTTAATGGAATCACTATATCCTTCCGCTTCTACATTGATAGTCGTTCCTGAGACACTACTTAGCCATTGGGTGGTAAGACAAACAAAAATTGAACAAAACAAATTTCCTATCGAAAATTGCTAACATGTTGAATAGCAACAGATTGAAAATCATGTAGATATGAAATATATTTCATCAAAGATTCCAGCCACTTTCCACTTTCAAAAAAATGAAAAAGCCTTGAGGAAGGAATTCGATGACTTTTGGAAGAATGTTATTCATCTAAAAACTCATTCGCCGTTTCTTTTCGTTGACCATTCTAGTGTAGATTTACTACCTGAACCTTCCTTTCTGGCAAAGTTTAAGATAGTATTGACCACTACGAAGCGTTTTTCATATGAATGGAAAAGTGGCAGCTTTGAGTCTGAAATCAGGCAAACGGACAAAACAGACGATCTTGATGGAAATCTCACTTCTGAACTAAGTGCTTGTTCATTACTGAAGATCAATTGGACTAGATTAGTTGTTGATGAGGGTCATTCTATGGGGCGTAGCAAGCATAACAATGCAATTTTGTTTGCTTCTTGGATAACTGCAAACAGGCGTTGGGCAATGACTGGGACTCCCACACCGCAAACATTATCCTCCAGTGGGTTGTCAAATTTAATGGGGCTTATGGGCTTTTTAAAGCATGATTTTTTTACAGCAAAAATGGATGGTGAGAGGTTTTGGAACTCACTTGTTCGATCTTGGAATACAGGGTCGTTATCAGCTTTTTTTCAAGTTCGATCCCTACTTTCCATTTTTATGAAAAGGCACAGGAAATTGGACATCCCTGAACTTCCACCTCCCATTTTCAAGCGAGTTTGGCTTGATATGAGTATAGGGGAGAAAAATACATTCAATACCCTTGCAAGTGCAGTTCAATCTAACATTTTAATCACAGGAATGAAGGCAAAGACATCTGGAAAGCAAGACAGCCTGCTCCATAAATCTCAATCAAAGCATGCACGTAGAGCATTTGAGAATTTGCGTCTCGTTTGCTCAGGAGGGCTTCGAGTAGTTCCTCAAATTACAAGGGAAGCTTGGGACGAAACAATAGAACTTCTAAACCACCACGAACTGGATAATGTGAAAATGAAATTAATACTTGATTTTATGGAACGCGCTGTTACGGAGCAGCTTTCACATTGCATGGCTTGCGGTATTGGATTAAACACACTTTTAATTGTTCCCTGTGGTGACCTTGTGTGCACCGATTGTATGAAAGATAATCTTCAAGTAACGAGCAAAAACTGTATGAAGGTTAGGAGTGGTAATGCTCCATCAGATAATGACAAAGATTTTATCCAAGTTTGTCCTATTTGCCAGGCAGAATTTGATGCCGACGAATTTCAGAGGCTTCAACCAGGTATTATATATGAGTGGTATGATTATGGAAAGCACGAAGAAAAGCTAAAGAAGGAGATGCTGTTAGATCAAATAGAAGAAGCTGGACAAGCTGAATTCAATCGAGGCTTAGCGGGGCAGGTTGAGATACAACCGGCTGTACCAATTAGAAGGACAAGAAAGCATGGAGATGGCCATGTTTGTACATATAGTAAATCAAATGGTGATGGAAGGTGTAAATATTGCCACGAGGAACATGATGGCTGTGTTATGATATTGGAAAACTCGAGATGTACCACTTGTCACCGTGTTGCTGAAAATTGTCCAAGGGAAGAGTCTAAGTTCCATTATATAATTTCGAAGCTCGACTTTCTTCAGTCACAGGTAAGACAGAAGTCAAGAAGCTACTCGCCTGCAGCCTCATCAATTATCGGCGAGGAAATCAAAACCGAAGAAGTGCGGCCCTTAAAAGTAATTATTTTTTCTCAATATCGAAAAGTTTTGAACTTAATTGGAAATCGCCTTATTCGAAGGTATGGTCCCGGTGCAATATCCGAATTCTGGGGATCATACAGGCGAAAGGAATTGTTAAAGTTTAAGAACATCTCCGACTGTTTTTGCATGCTTTTGTCTAAGGACGGAAGCGAGGGTTTGGATATTTCTTTCGTGACTCACATTTTTTTCCTTGAAGAGATATGGGACAAAAGTCTTCAAGATCAGACAGTGGCACGTGCCTGGAGAATGGGTGCAACAGGTCGTGTGGACGTTGAGACACTGCTAGCAAATGAAAGTGTGGAATCTTTGATGACAATTAATGTTGATGAAGGATGCGATTCATTTCAGAGAAATATATCTGAGATAAAAAGATCAAAGATGAACCATATTCTTGAAAGTTTACGTTTAATAGGAAGACCTTCACGTGGATTAAAGCGAGAAGTTGATGAGCATGTTGATACAAGCATTCCGAAAAAGAAACATATGGTTCGTTTCAGAGATTCTGTGTGATTTTTTGAGTATGCACGCTTTTTCGGATTGATACCAAGGAAGGACAAAAGAGTCATGGTAATGAATGGGATGTAACTCTTATTTTCTCGAGCTTATAGACTCATCAAAGATTCTGATGATAAAGTCATTGTAAATATACATTCTAAACCCTAGGATTGCTTTGGAATTCCCCCAAATCTTTCTTTCTACTATGATTGTAATGCAGTATACCTTACGAGTGACTCCTCATTCCCGGAGCTAGACATACGTTGATAGAGTAGGCAGTGAGAAATATTAATTTCCAACAATTTTTGTCATTCCTGGCCTGCAAAGTCCTTGGGCCGTATCTCTTAAATCAGAGAGTGCCTGAGAGATTTGCTGTCAAAAGCAACGTTGGAATATGCAAAGGCCATGAAGATTATGATATAAATTAGAAAAACGAGAAAAACAACACGTTGATTATAAGCATAGTAGATTCTTAGTAAAGCCTGAATTTTTAATCACGGCAAGCCTCATGCTAAGGCAACCAATTGCCTTCAGTTCAGAGTGGATTGATTCTTCTGAAAAACATAGAGAGCATTGGTGCCCTGTATTATTGGCTGGTTATATGGAATTTTTTTGGAGATATCCAATGATATTAGTAGTAGAAGGGCATATTTCCTTTGCAAAATAAGGAGAGCTTTCTATACTCCCAAGACAGATTTCAAAGAAAAATAAAAAATCTTTTCATAAATCAATTTTCGTACCATGGAATATTCAATTCCAGTGATTAATTAATCAAGGGTAACTCTTTTGAATGCACAAACCTTGCACATTATGTTTAGTGAAAAAAAGAGGACGATACAGATTTCTTATTGACCTTTGGCTAGATCTAAGGCAGTGAGTGTAAGCAGAGCATTTTTCTTGTTTTGGATGTTGTATTTCTTGTGAAAGGACCCTCTTGAAACACTTACCCACTACTCAGGTGTTAGGTTTTACTATGTTGACAAGAATTCATACTTCTGGCGCTCTTATCTTGTCAGTTAACATATATGCAAAGTGGAACAAAAATTTCAATATCTTGTGTAATTTCTGGCCATGTCATTGCATTTCTAATTTTTTGTATTCATGGTAGATCTTTCTCCCTTAATTCTTAATCAAATTGTGCGGTTGAGACATCCCCTATTCAACATCCACTGACTCTTTCCTGTTCTTTGAAGATGAAAGCATCATGTATATGTGAACATTAGTGTGAGATCTGATTCTTAGATAAATGATGATTCATCTATGTCTAGGCAAGACAAGACATTTGTCACAATAGTTTTCTTTCCTGGGCCCTAGGAGGTATGCAAATGTTACTTCATATTCTTCTAGGAGCAAAAGCTTGCCTATAACACTGTCTCACACTACTGATACTTTGAGGGTGTTATTCTAATGATCTGGGAAGACTATGATTGGGAAGTTTAGCAAGATATATTTTTATTCCTTGCAGATTTCAACAGATGATAACAGCTCTGTTTCAAAAGATGTATCTTGTCTTTGGGCTATGGTGAGTTTACGCGCATAAATGGCTGTAGAGGTTTATCTCAAAACGTTGCTGGTCTTGCCTGATGATCAGATGCACCAGTATAAGTTGATATGGGTATGATAGCAGTTTCTCACTTACAACAACTTCAAATGCCATTCAAATTTGACCTTGCTTGATGCTAGACTAGTCAACAGCATCAATAAATATTTGAATATACCAATAATCTGGTGCAATTATTTTCCATCTTTTTGTTACCTTACCAATAAGGATGGTATCAATGGATTTTGCATAACTTTTGAGTGTCTTGTCTGAAAATTCAATAACCCAGATCGTCTACTTTTTTGCAAAGAACTTAGATATGAATGTTGAATCTCCTACCATTGGTTGAGAGTATTGCTGGAGTCATCTGAAATAGACAGCCATGATGATTTGATTGAAAGTAACAAGTTATCATAATTGGTTTCACATATTCCATGCATTGGACAAGTCTGCATTTTGATAAACATTAGGTGCACTTTTGATTGATGAAGGGAAAGACAACCCAATATTTTAATAAAACTTGCAGACCAAAAGTGTATTTACTTTCTACAAGCCAGCTGAATCAATTGTTGAGTTGAAAGATCTAATATGGACTGTTAGGTTCCTAAGGTTAGATGATGCTGGAGAAACGTTTACACTTGAGAAGGCTTGTACTGGTAAACAATTGTGTTTAGTTGGCCAACAATTCCGCAAAGAAACGGAGAGATGACAAGTAAGTTGCAAACCCCATATGGAAGAATATGGGCAAAGTTTACTGACTCGGGAATAATTGATGATGAAATTTGAAATGGATTTTGGGCAGAATGCGTATCTAGAACATCCTTCTATGAAAACAGAATCATCAACAAGGAAAAGCAACAATCGCCATTACAACAGATGTTCAAAACTCATTTCAAGGGATTCAACAACCTAAGAGCCTGCTTCTTTGATGGAAAATTACTACAGAAAGACCAATATATCCATCCATTACCTTAGTTCAAGGCAGTGTTGAAGAACAAGTGATCCATCTTATTGCTGGAATATCGGAACTTTAACTAAGCAACTTAAAAAATGAGCTCACATTGATGTTGGGCTAGATGTCTTATGGATGATACTTCATATTTGGAAGACTACAAAGGTGTAGAATAAGGTGTTCATTCACACGAGGTCGTGAATCACAGCCATCGCTCCAGAAATTGAATCTTCCATTGCAGGCATAACGAACGTATAGAGCTGAACTAGTAGCTTACGAGAATCTTATTCCTATTGGAATGAAAGTTAAACGTTCGGCGACTGAAAGGCTCTAATACCAAACACCCATTAAGGAATTTAACATGTGTTCAATTGTAACAAAAAACAGTGTCATATTCAATCTGCTTAGTACCTATAGAATTGCAATTCTCACAACAAATCTCATATCAATGGTGAAACGTCAGCATGAACGGAATTAATTCGATAGGACATTTCCCTACTATGAGGAATGTATTCTACGGAACAATTCGTTGGGTACGTGGCAAATTTTATGCCATGTAGCCATCAAGAAAGGAAAACAAAATTCTAAAATGGGTATCGGACATTTTTTAATGACAACTAACGACGAGCCGCATCAACTTTTATCTTCACAAGACTTCCCAGCGACAAAAGCATTAGAAGTCTCATTAAGTGAAAGGCTCACTGAAAAACATTATGAAGAGCTTCATCTTTCAACGCACGAACGAGGATACACCAAAAAGCGACGGATCAGTTTTGACATGCGAGATGTAGTCTCCGTTCTCCGACCTATGGAAGAATCAATGTCATTTCCTGCCATTGGTTGGTTTGACAACATTAATTGCACAGGAGAAGGGCTTAGTCCTGGGATAAGCCATGCTTGTACAAATGACGCACCGTTTACTGGCAAAATAGTGAAATCACTTCATCTTCGAACACCACGAAAACTGTCAGAAATGGAAACGCAAAAAACGAAAGAAATAGATCATCTTGTCCATGTTCCGAGAAGGTCATTGTGCTTGTACTCACTAGATTCTTCAATTTCAGATTCTTCTTTTTCATCTTCAAAGAACACAAATACCTCTTGTAGACAATATACGTTGTAAACGTCATTCTGACTTTGCACAACTAAACTCTTTATGCTTGAAATGTAGACAACTTAGTAAATCCTATCACCAGCTAATCAACTTTTCAAATCAAGCGTTAAATTACCATTTCAAATTCTCCAAGACGGGCATTTTTGCGCGTCATTGACAATTTTGGTGCAAATTTATTGATATTCCCATCGCAACGTGAAACAGCTTAGAAGAAAGCCATCTAAAGTATGCATGTTTTCTTCTGCATCGTTTCTTCGCTCATCCCGAAGGATATTAATTCTCTCTACGAGACCATGTTGTCACTCTCCATATCCGTTTGCTTTGGTAGGACAGAACATGCTTGGACAAATCAATAGTTCGAACTCAATACGTTTGTTGAAGGCAGTCACCATCCTTTAACTTCCTTTTCACCCTCTGGCGAATAAAGACTATTCGAAATTCATTCTTGACATCTTTAACTTAGCAATTTGACTTGTACCGAATAAAAGTCAGTTCAATTCATTTAGTTCTGTTTGTCTAATGTACCATTTATATATCCTTACTTACCTTAAGGTTTAAATGTATTCCTATATCTTCAACCCGATGGAAGCTTTATTATGAGGTTGACCAAAAGGTGATGGAAATTTATCATTGGGATGACTCTTTCCCCTTTATCATCTTTTCCAAAGTGTTGAGGGAAATTCTTGGATATCTTGCAACCACAACCCTTAAAAATGATATGATTTTCATTATCTGATGGTTATTAGTATACCTCAAAAGTCTCACCATAGTTTGATTGGTTAAATCAATACTTGAAGTTAGATACCTTCCAGAATTTTAGCATGATTTTATCATTTACCAGCTAGGCAATTGCTATGGTAGCTGAAATTCACTTGCAACAACACATTCTCTTGAAAGTAATCATCTAAAACGATTAACGTTTCCCTAAATGTTAACTCATCATTTTGTAATTAATAAGGTTTATTTACCAACTTCTTAGGAAGTATCTGGCGCATTACTAGGATTTGAGCTATTTTCTTCCAGTTCTCATTTTCAAATACTTTTCCATGTATGCTGCACTTTTTTAACTGTTGCATATGTCTGTTAAAAAGGGGGATTCAAATTTGATCATTTTATAATCAAGGCGAAAGAAAAGTTATTAAGTTATATGTGGGGAAGAAACTTGATTAGGAGAGCAATCTAAACATGAAAAATTCATAAAAAGTTTCATTAAGGGATCATCCAGGTTAGGAATTATTAGTGACTAAGGGATTTAGAAGAAACAAAATTTCCTTTCAAGGTCAAGATATATTTGAACATGGATCTATTTAGGAGATATAAATCTTTGATGGATAATACATGAAAATATGTCTTTTGAGAGAAAGTTTAGAGAAAATTTTCCAGCATTTAGTCTTAGGAAATTAACTTTTATCTTTAAAAAATAGGATTATAATCTCGGAATTAAGTTTTTGTTCAGCACTTTATCTTTCCTTTTGCCTCAATTTGAGATTATCATGTCCTTTCAATCAATCAAAGTTAAGTAATTGCTATGTTCATCCAAATTGAGCTCTCGTTTTTATCAAATGTCTACTCCTGCTTAGATGTATTCATTTTTGCTGTGATTCTAAAACCTAGATGAAGGCTATAACAGATGATTTGGATTGTAGTGCCTTATAGACGGGATATGTTTTTTCAACTCATAAAATAAGGGACGAATAGAATGAATCCACATGGATAAAGTGGACACGATTTTTTACAGAGATACAAGGCAAGTTCAACTATTTCCCCTTACTACAAGAAAATGATGCGTATATCATAAAAAGATGATAAGTTTGAACTTGAAGCCATGCAGGTCATTATTATTTTGGGGGAGTATCAAAAAAGAAAAGGGAACTACTTCAGGTTATTAGTAGGAGCGATATATATCCCTGATATAACAACCGAATAAGGGGAGAGAGATGCGAGGTCATACTCGGAGTTTAAAGGGGCTGTACCATTGATTGCCAAAGAGGAACCGGAAATAGTTCCAACGAAACTACACAAAAATGCAGCGGGGATTCGTCATTGCTTCTTAAGAAATTGCATTAAAAAGAGAATGTAATGAGTGAACAAACTAGGCAATAAATTGGACTGTAAAAAATCAGAAATAAAAAGTTTCGATAATGACTATAGGACGAAAAGGAATATATATATATCTTCGAGGAAGATTCCTTTGTAATGAAAGAGATCGGAAAAATTATGGAAATTAATGAAAATAAGGCATGAAATCAGACAATAAATATAGAATATGCACGAGAAGATGCACCAGAAAATGCATCTCCATTTTTGCCATCGCTCTTTGGTTGGTCATACAAAGTAAGATATTAAAAAGGAATAAAACAAAGCAGGGAAAAGCGATGAAAAGAATTGGAACTTTACTTATGTCAGATGCGGTGGGAAGCAGCATGGGCATATGCATGGGAAACTTCCGAAGTATAAGGAAGAATTTCCAGTGATAGAGCTGTATGTCATGAGGCGCACCAAACAATGATTAAGTGTTGGAATCAAGATCTTTTATATAAATAGAAATTATATTGTGATAACTAGTCGGTAAGGTCAAAGCCTAAATCAGATCACTTACCAATTTCCTTAACATCAAACATCAGAATCGGATCTTCTTGCAAGATTTATAGAAAATGCCCGCTTAACATAATTCATCAAGATCAGAAGATTCAACCATGGATTACCAAACAGAGTTGGAAAATTTACGTGAGGAAACAGAGTATTTCGGACGTGAGTAGAGTAGCTACAAGGAAAAATAGGAAAAGCATCTAGCAGACTGGAAAAGATTTTCTGGAAGCAATAGAGCTGAGCAGTCAAATATCTAATATCTTTATTTTAACTTTCTCTAAACCTCCAATTGTTGCGTCATCGGCGTAGTTCGCACTCTTGTGATGGAAACGTCTTTTCATTCAAGTTATATTGCCGTTATGTGAATGTTTCTTATTGATAAATTGTTTGCTTATCGAAACTACCATTCAAAGAGTCATACAAAACTATCACAGAAGTCATTTATGACATTAGTCGGAATATGCACAAGCTAAAATTCTTTTTGGGGTTGTTCCGATTTATGCACAAGTTTTGAGCTGACATTTGAAGAAAACAGAATTCACCCATATTGGGGCTCACTAATTATGCTCATCGTCGAATTAAAGAGGAATGCATCTTTATGGCCTTTCTCGATTTAGGTAAAGTGTCGAATTGAAATTCACATGAAGAAGGCATCTTGAATTCTTAGTTTTCAGTCTTTCATTCACGTTCATTTCCACATTAAATACGACGACACCCAACAAATACGAACTTACGTTTTTAGAAAAAATGTGAAGTCTTTTTTCTTCGTGAACAATTAAATATCAATTCAATAAATACGAACTTATGTTTTAGTCAAGGCCATGAATTCATCACTTCCCCAACCTACATTCATAGCTGACAATAAGGAAACGCACGAGCACTCAAGTCCTGAGCGAAGACTTCCGGATTACACAAGACAGAAGAAAGACACTTCAGCTTCGATTTGGCAGAATACTCAGTGTAACACCAAGGAAAATGAGAGCCATAATGAAGATGTATATCGTAGAAGGCATTCTAAAGTCCATCTTCTACTTCAGCCCTCATGCGTAACAAAGGAGACTTCCGATTCGAAACTCAGAGAAAAAAAGACTAATGACGCTCAGGATCATCACGAGCTTATCGATTTCTATTTGAAGATTCCACCCAAGGAAATTCGTCTCAGACGAAAAAAGATCAGAGAAAGTTTCCAATTCTGTTCGACAATTATAAATAGAAAGGGTGGGAAAATTATTGAAAAGCTTTTAAGTGAGGTGGATGGTCGGACGGAAACAGACTCGTTTCGAATTCAGGTCATCAGGCTTCATCAAAATTGTCGGTCCTTCAATTCCGATCGATCTACACAGGATTCAGAGAGTGAAGCATGGTGATAAATGAAACAATTCATTTTTATCTTCTGGTCATATTGTACTAATATTATCACGGATTGTTTCCATGCTTTGCACCTGCATTCATGGTTTTCTGCTTTTGAGAAATGTAGGTTATTAGTATTTAGTCGAGCACTTAACGGATAGATTCCAAGATAACTACGGTTACGCTTTGGATTACTATGCACTCATTATAACACAGTGTAGTACACAGATTATAAAAATAGAAATGAATAACGCATTTTATGTTTTGAAAGCCAAAAGCTTCAGCCTCGGTTCACGAACCTCAACTAACACAATAATGCTCAGACTTCATCTGATTTTGAAGATTTTCGAATATCGGTAGTTGATGTAAAGAGTAAAAGCCTAAAATCACAAAAACCTGATTTGGTGCGATTCAGCTGAAATGCGACAGGAGTTATGTGAGGTGAGATTGAGGTCCACATGCCAATTAAAGTCTCATCCATTTTTTGGTTCTAGAGGTTAAAGGTAAAGCTCATCCAGTGAAAATTATTTGCTTTTCCAAAACTTTAACCTTAAATGAGGGCAAATGTTTCCTTATTTTGATGCTATT
>CAAAJI010000001.1:626991-647867 GCA_900642245.1 Fragilaria radians | reverse complement strand
TCATAAGCTATGCTTTCTAAGGCCCAAAAGGGATTATAGTGACATACAGACAAGGTGTTGGAGGCTCCCAACCCCTCTAATGTACATACTGCAGAGAGACAGGCCATGTCAAAGCCAATTGCTTCAAGCTAATCAGAAGAGCTGAAGAAATGAAAATGGCAATGATTTGCAAGAACAGGAGTTGCAGATATTCTGTTTAACTTGGTGTCGTAGAGTTCGTAATTTTCGGAAAATGTTTGTTTCGACGAGCGCATCATGCAATTATTGAAGCAGAGATTACGGCTTATTCGATGTCAAGGTAGTTCCAGAGAAGTCACGGTAGGAAGTGGACGACCATGGAAGCTTCAAAGATTTGAAGTCTGAGATGCAATGTTGAGCAAGTAAATGGAGAGACATTCCAAAAATTGTCCTCCGCTTTGGTTAACCCAGTTAGTATCAACGAGGGAATAGTGACATCATCACAGGGAGCTATTCTAGTTATTTCTAACATCCTTGATAGTTGATAGTATCCAGAAAAACTAAATGAAAATCCAATATCTGAAATCTCAACAATCTCAAGCCGTAATGGATATAGCAGGTGCCAGTGATAATTCAGATTATGTAGCAGTTGTTAATTGTACAAGGGCAACTCATCCATTGGGCTAGAAATTTCCATAACAGGTCTCAATAAGGGATGGACAACATATTTCTCATTGACTCGTCTTCTATTAGTTTGAACCTGTTTTGTATTTCAATCCAACTTAAAGCTTGCAAGAGAAAACATAAACGATTTTGTAACATTGTAGAATTTCTGATAATGAAGTAGACACCTTAACCTTTTGTTGAACAGTCTCAATTCTAAATTCGGGTTATTACTGCAAGTAGGGTTACTGATCTCACTCAATCATTATTTGACGTAATATTTTTACAATTTGATATACCAACTATGCAACAAATATTGTCAAGGCCGTCATCACTGTTACAGAAGTGTCACGTGGTTCCACCTATTACCAATTCAGATACGTTAAAGATCGGAACACTTAAACTTTTAAAGACAATTTCCGCAGATGCTTTCTCCATTTCAAGTGTCAAAGCGTTTGTACTGTACCATTTGATTACCTTTTAAAGATCTCTGAAACGCTGAGAATGGTTTATATCCGGAGCTTGACTCCTTCGTTCGAAAATTAAGATCACATTAAATGTAAAAGGCAAACAGCGTAAAAAGAGAAGCGACACGGCATGTTTCAAGGTTGATTAGATGCTTGTGGATGTAGTCATGTGCTAGGTATTAACTTCAATAACAGTGTTCCATGATATATTGCTCGGAATCCTGCTGATTATAACAACTGTGTGGAAAGCAAAAGCTCGAATCATGAATGTGGAAACGGATTTCCTGCATGGAGACTTGAAGGAGGAAATCTTAATGGATACCCCTCCTGGAATGAATGCAGATACGGAAGACTGTCTCACTTTGAAGAAGACTTTCTATGTATTAGTACAAAGTACTAGACAGTCATCGGTGACGCTGATTGAAGAACTCAAGGGGGAAATCATTTGTAAGGATGTCAAAGTGATGCCTGCATATGGATCAAGAATCTATCCAATAGGATCGCTTTGATGGATTTCTATGTGAATGATTGCCTAACCAAGTGGAACCAATGAAGCATAAATGAAATTATCAAGTCAACAAAAGGTCATCTTTTTGGATGAAAGGTAATAACTAGTTGACCGACTATTGAAGCGGAAGGATTTTCCAGGAAGTTGAGAAAGGAAAACTTGAATTATGCAACCTCATTTGCTAAAGAATATTAGAGAGAGCCTTGGTAAATAATTCAAAGGAATACAAACCAATTCCACTCATGTACTCCCAGGTTTAAGAGGGTGAGGATGAGATCAACAAAATTGATGAAAGTATGCAATCCAGGTAATGGTCTGGTATGAAAGTGCGTTGAAAACATAATGAAAAGTTGATTTAAATCTCATTCATTTCCCTAACAACTTGGTATGCATAATTCATCACGCATAAGTAAATGGATAAAGTTAACAAAATGGTAATATTAAAAATTCTTTCAATTATCATGGTATTGAATCAAGCAAATAGAGGTCGTTATATGTTTATTGTTTGCCCCATTCATAAGATTGCTTTTATTGACCAATCTACGCTCATCAATTACAGAAGATTTGAAATGTATTGAGAACTATCTTTGAAATTTTTCGATTTAGTGGAAATTGTCCTTGCAAGTTTTGAATACTGTCTTTATGGGATTGTTTATCCTATGACCTGAATGCATCACAAAGAAAAAAAGAGAATTCTGGTTGTTGGGTGTGTCATGAGGCAAATTATCCATATATTACAGAAAAGAGGAAGAAGTTCTTTACAATAAGGTACCTACAGCGAGAGAGAAACTGGTCGAATCCGTGTAGAAAATCAATAATTATAGAATTGGCCACACATGTTAGCATCTAGTGACGTTTGAGAAAAAATAAAGCGTAAATAAAAAGGAAGTCCAGATATCTTACAAATTTCAATAACCTTTCTTACCAGTATATGGTGCCTGTGATGCAGCTGATCATCAATTGGGCGTTAAAAAATTCAGGACAAAAGGCATGGTAATCGGATTTTTTCATGTTCAATACAGTTCAAAGAGATTTTACATCTTGATAATTGTTATCTTCAATAGAATAACACAAGGACTCTTCAACAATAAAAATGTGTCAAGTAAAGTAACGCGTTTTCGATTGTAATCAATATTAAAAAATTTCTTTAGAGGATTCACAAATTTGATTCCACATAACTTATCTCGATTCACAAAGCCTTTAGCAAGTAGAAAGTAAAACTGAGTAATGCCATTGTGACCACTAAATACTATTCCTGAAATGTCATCAAGCAGTTAGTGTTACTTATCAATGGATTGAATGGTAGACTTCAAATGAGAGGATTGACTAATAAACCTGTGTTGCTACTTTAATTGCTAATCATGTGTATCTTGCAGCAGATGGAATTTTCCTGGCAATTCCTAAATCTTCAAAAGAGTTCTGCTGCTGAATTAAAGAAACCTTGAGTCAACCATTATTTCTTTTACTTGTATTAGAATGTAACCATCAAAATGTGTTAAGTGAAGCTTGATTGCATGGTAGGATGATAAAGGCCAAAGAGCAGGGAAAAGAATTGTAAACAGTGCTATAGTTTCGACAGGGAATCAAAGGTGACTTAAGATATATTTCATTGGAATGTGACAATTACTCTGACCAAGTTAAGAAGTAACATTTCATTTCAGATCATAATACTTTTTATCCATCAAGGCTAATGCTTTGTGACCCATCTGATGATTGAAATGGCAAACAGTTTGTTTCAACGCAAGGCACATTCGCAACTCAGAATTTAAAGTCTCGTTGAAAAATTTCTATAAGAATCTGGAATTCGAGGTGTGATGCTCCGATTTTTTCTTTTCGGAACTAATCTTGTAAGGAACGAACTCATTTCTACTTTGCAGTCATTATCAAATTACAGTAGTCTCGGTCTCTAGAATCACCTAAAAGCCTCCGAAAAATCTCATCGAATTACACCTTTTCCTAAATTTTGGTTACAATACTCATATCAGCTCAGGGGAGAAGGCTGGATAGAAGTCTCATACTAAAGCAATATTCGCCATCCATTCTTTGGAGTAGTAACGACACGGACACGAGCATCGAAACGAGAGAGAAAATTTTCATATCATGACTGTGACCCAAGTAGTACGACTACTCAGTCTAATATGGTACCTATCGGTCATTCCAACTTCATTTGGATCAATTATTGATGCGACTACTAAATTTGTGAAATCATCAGAGGCTGAGTATGATCACGAAGTAACCTTGATAGCAGGAGAACTGACATTTCATTGGAATGACGCAACAGGAAACACTCTAGAGTGTCGTCTCGTCCACAAAGCTTCATCTATGGATAAGGCTCCTTCGTGGTTGGGAATAGGGTTTTATGATACATTTTCTCATGAAGACCCTGTCACTTCCTTTGACCCCAGTCTTCTTCTTGGATCCGACGCAGTCATCGGGATAGTAGCGAGCTCAAACGTTGAGAAATACGGTTTGGATGGGACGGAAGTTGGTGAGGCAGAAGATTCTGTTCATCCGCTTCAACACCAAACGCTTATCGACGCTGTAATAAAACAACATGCCAGCGATGATGGTGGAGTCAATACCATCCTCTCCTTCACAAAAGAAATTGAGGAATCGAATGTGGAAGAAGTGAGGCTTCGTAAGGTTGGAACGAATGTTTTTTTGTATGGCATGGGTGCTCCGGGAGAGATCACATTTGTCATGAACCAAGATTGGGGAGCCTTTACCTTGAATTTAGATACAGTCGCATCCAGTGCTGGAAAGGGACAATCGGAAACCAATTCGTCGGAGGGTGGTGAGGAATCATCCACATCAGATGGAAATGATGGAACCAACACAGCCAGAATCGTGGACGGACAGTGTGGTTCCAGTCTTGAAGGCTATGAACGGCAATTTATCGTAGCTCCAGATATCATATTTTTTTGGAAAATCGAGGGCACTGTCCTTAAGGCGGCTGTGAAAGTTGACCATTTAAGCTGGATCGGATTCGGAATTTCGGAAGATGGTATGATGGTAGGGTCGAAAGCTATTATTGGAAAGCCCAGTGATTCATCTGTCAATGTTTATGATCTTCTAGATAAAGAATTAGGAGAAATTCAAACATCTACAGAAAAAACTTCCCTCAAGTCAGGTTCGATAAAGCAAGAAGATGAATCGACCATTATGACTTTTGAATACTCCATGGATGATGGCTCAAAGTTACCTATATTATCCTCGGGCCTAAATACTTTCCTTTATGCTCATGGCAAAGACAATACTTTTGGATACCATGAAAGCCGTGGAAACTTCCGCATCGATTTGGCGACTTGTGATTCAGGTGGCGAGGGCAGAACCTCGAGAAGGACTCACATGGGTATCTTTGCTGCACATGGAACAATTGCTACCTTGGCTTGGGCTATCGCATCACCTTTTGCCATGACCGTCGCTTGGTTCCGAACGCTTGTACCCAGTTCTTGGATTTACATCCATGTTTTTTCAAATGTATGCTCTTTTTTCTTCACTCTCATTGCAGTTATCATCGCTGTCTCTGCTATGAGTATGCAGAAAAATCCTTCTCATTTCAATCATCCTCATCATTGGGTGGGTCTAAGTATGTTGATTGGCATAACCTTTCAAGTCATGAATGGCTTTCTTCGTCCTCCAGTCGAGAAACGTGATCCGTACTCAACCTCACACTATGACATTGATGGAGGCTTTGTTAAAATGCCTCGAACACCCCGTGAAGTTTGGTATTTTTCACATCGATTGACTGGAATCTCGTTGTTAGCCATGGGAATATATCAAATTGTTAGTGGCCTTGACTTATTTGCTGACAACTACAATGTTGCAAGTATCGCTCCATGGTTTTGGGGTTACGTCGGCATTTTCGCTTTTTCTCTGATTTCTCTGAAATTCTGGATTATGTATGAAGAGTACAAAGCTCGTCGTGGAATGGAAGCAATGCACGTAGAACATCGAGGGGGTGGAGCGTCCGGTGGGATAAGTGATGATTTAGTTCCTGTTCAATTCGATATGTCCTGAATTGGATCATACACTTATTCCAGGATCTCATGATAATTTTAACGGATTATGAATGATTGTCTACAATGCTTAATGATTGAAACATCTCGACTTTAAATTTACATTTAATTACAATCATGAATCAAAACTTAAATCTTTATTATGTTTACATCGAGAAGCATTATACTCCATGCCAAATTTCAAGATATAGTACATGACATGACATATATTCCCTTCCCATAAATCCAAAACAAACAGTGACTAGGATTGAGTCAGATGTTCACAAACTTGATTATGTAGTATACTGCAAGTTGCTCATAAGCACCCCGCTTCTTGAATTTGTTTGGATACAATTTGCCTTTGAACAAATTTGTAGAGTGACGTTGGTGGCTGATGCGAGTGCTGAAGCTCACGGCATATAACTGCCTTCATGATGAACCGGGACATCTCAACAAACTCCTCGCATTTTCTCCCATGGGATAATCCCTTGACAAGCTCACTCTGAATTACGTTCTTAAAATGTTTGAAAACTCTGCCTCCACACTTCCCGCAGGTTGTAAGGATAAGCTTTTCAAGCGATAAAGAAAATGCAGAGACCACATCCAATAAGTTTCTAGCAACGAATAATGCGTTATATACTTCTTCTTCCAAGACTGTATCAGGCTCTCGATCTAAAATTTTCCTCAAGTTTTCTAGATCTGTAAGAACCTGGGAGCATATCCTTGCATGCCGGATGAAGAGGGAAGTACTCGATTCACATAATGACTTTGGCCTGAGAGGCTTCCGGAAATAACGAAGAGCCCTTGGAAGCATGGCATCTCCAATTGACTTCATGGTCACGCGAAACTTTTTATTGACTTGCGCCAAGGAGATTAAACTTTGCGACGTTGGACCCAAAAAGTCCAGCACATTACCAAATACATCAGTGGCCAAACTATCTAATGACGCGGGAGCACTATCGCAAGCGTGTGGTAATTCCAGCTTACGAATGCAGAGTCTTTTCAAACTGGGTCCTTTCGCGTTGGAATGCCATGACTCAGGTTCCTCACATTGCCTAGCCCTTTTCCGATTGACTGCAATGATTTCTAATTTTGACATTCCGGCTCTCTCAAATGATATAATTATAATGATTTGAATTTTAAGTTTATGGTTTGATGATATATCGCAAGCGGCAAATGACACGCATGAAGGGTTGCAATTTGTGAGCGTCGATGTGCCAGCTGGTAGGTAGGTACTCTAAAGAGTGACCTTCTGTTTACGACTGACGTCCTTCTCGTACGTCGCATACACTCAACACATGCAACTGTTCTCCCAGACACAAACCAGTGATTCTTAACCAGATTTTCCATTATACAAACCGAGAGGGTGGGCTGGAAATAGACTTTTCCATGCCACGTCCTCCCTTGTGACGTAGGTACCTTGAATTTTGCGAACGTCAACGATCCCGTGTGCTGACGATTTCCCAAGACGCAATTGTTCTTCTTGAACTGTCCGTAGCACTTTCTCCATAAGGGTTTTCTGTTAACGTAACGTAACCTTTCGTACTGACACTGAATACCCATAGGTTAGTGTATAATTAACTTCTGTTAGTCTTACTCCGACAATTATATCGTCCTCAGTCAATATTCAATAGTAAAATAGGTGGAGGGGGGCACCATATGATTGTAATGGACCGTGCCAATAAAGTCAATTTGATCATGGCAAATAACCTTATTCCGCTTTTTCCTGATGTATGTGGTACATTTCAAGCATTGTACACCAGCCTCCAAAGAGTTTGAATCTCTTAAGTGTTTGTGTTAGACTTGAGGTGATATTCCTTTGAGTCTTCTCCTTGCTCCGCTTGGCATGCAAAAATACCCGAAAAGCCAGCCATCAGATCTTTGCTACTTTTGGTGGGGACTTTCCAGGGTCCTGATTATAGTATTTTTTAGCATCAAAGCTTGTCAAGACATGCTATTTCTTTCCAATAATTTATTTCCTTCTCCAATTAAGGCTTTCTACACCTGAGAAGCTAATTTTGCAGTATCTGCGGTTTGTAAATAATATAAAATGATTTATTCACAGGAGGAAAATACATTGAAATACTTCAAGTTCTTGCCTACCCATTAGCCCTTTCTATTTTCGGTCAACTCTGCCCTAGGCGCATGATTAAAGGGATTTCAGGAATAAGTTGTGAGCTACTACATGTCTTTTAGTCTTATTTTTTCGAGTCTTGTTTCATTTATTTTTTCTTTTCATATTCCTAATCCCGATTCAATGAATTTCTCTCACTTACTATTGAGTATCAATGAATCATTTTTCACACATCGATCATTGAGCAGCACCAAACAAATAATGGTCTCATCTCACTTGTTTCTCTAATTGGACCTGTATCAGCCAGAGTATAAAGAACAAAATACAATCAGTTACGACCGAGGAGAGCTGAATGATGGCGGTGCCATTGGCCTGACCTTTAGGGATTTAAAACGACCCTCAAATGCATCAAGGTTACTTGCCATGTGATTAGTTAGGATATCAATAGAATGGCCGGCAAGCTATGTATGAGGGACTTGATTTGCATTTTCACTTGCATTGTTAATGCTGGAAGACGTGGTGTGACGAGCAGCCAGGTTTCTCCAGTCGGGAAGATTTTTTGCGGTGATAATCATATCTCGGCCAAAGACAATTTGTATTGGAGATGCCTGAAGTTTGGTATGGTAGGTAGCACACAATACAAAAGCAACATTAGCGCAAACGGAGGCAAAGGATAAGTCATCAAATGGGCAAAGCCATGCATTCACTTGTGGTAGGTTTGGGTTTAATTCCATAGCTTTGTAGCAGTATAAAAAATTCTGATGTGAACTCTTTGTTGTTGTTAAAGATAACAGCTTCTGAGCCAGTGTATCAACTATGCCAGATTTGATCAAACAGCATAGACATGTCTTCGGATCTTTTGCTGTAATATGGGACAATGTCTGACCAGCGCGTTACGAGATGGATGATGGCAAGGTTTGCAATTGGTGTTTCTTGTTTTGGACATTTAGAAGGTCCAGGGAGTCAAACATGACATACTTGAAAGGCAGAACAAATAAGGGTAAGTAGTCTTGAACACATGTGTGGTGCGGTTGTATTGTTTACAAATGGGACTGATTTTGACATAAGCAATGTGTTTGGCTTCCACGTTGAAGGTATAGAGTTGTGTTTGCAACAACAGGTGTGTGATTTGCTCCTCAGCATGATTGAGATAAGTGTGATACCATTGGAGAATTCAAGGATAAATGGCATCAGGCAGAACAGTCCTGTCTTATAGTGAATAAGGACAAATCCATACAGGTCCTCCTTGTTCCTCTTTGATAGTAATTCTGTGTAGTTATGTTGATGGCAATAAAAGACTTGAAAGTCAATAAGAAAATCACCCATTGGAAAGACAGAATGTGGGAAATAGAAGGAGAGCATATTGGCAGTGATTTAATCTTTGCCTGGGAGTTAGAAGGAGGAATAATTGTATTCTTCAGGGAATAGTTGCCAACAGCTTTGGAAGAAATTGTTGGGAGCGTAGGTTTTTGTTGGGATTCAACACTCGAATCTAAGTTATATATGGCTATGGTTCTCGAAAGTGTTGAAGACGGATAGAAGCTCTTTTTCCATCCCAAGGGGTACATTTACGATTGTAGCAGGCAACAGGATGGTCTGATTTGTGAAATAACACAGTCAACTTGAGCGTAGCTAGCAGCCATATATCCGTTAAAGGGCTTGGTGAAGTCTGAAAACGTTGAGGATAACTTGGCAAGCAATGGTGTTTTGAAAGGGAGTAGTAAGACCATAGAATGAGGGATGATAGAGGCAATCGCTTAGTAGGGTTTGGAATTCGGTCTTAATTTGAAATATGTTGAGGCTCCTGGGGTCAAACCAAGTTTTCCGCTCAGTATAAATGTTTGTTAAAAGACCAAGTGAATCAACTGATCCTTAATTTGTGGATAATGTGGTAATATCAGAGAATTGTCTTCCAAAAATTGTGTGTCTTGTATGCATTTGTAGATATACCTTTTGTGAGACATTGTGTGGCTAGGCTGTTGGCAAATGTCCATTGCTATTACCCTTTAAGTTCTCAAAATCTCTGCTTTCTTTCCCATTGACATATCAACTCAATCAATGAGCCTTGGCTTAAGTCAAAAATAAGGCCAAGTTGCTGGGATAAGTTAGTGCCTTATACAAGATTGTGCTTTCCCATTGGGGTTTCATCCATATATGCTTAAATGCGGTGTTACACATTTAAGGAAGCTTCATTTGAAAAGAGGTAATTCTCGTAACTGCGACATTATCGTATCTTTCCTGAACATTACCACTAACCGGATGAGAAATGTGTTTCATTTTTTCAATGCTGACGCTGATGACCTACCTTGAAAGAAGCTAATCCCGAACACAATAGGTTGTAAACAATAACAGTTTAATAATAAAATATTAAACTAGGAGATGTGTGTGTTTACTGGTATAAGGAGACGTCCTGTACCGTTAGTGCATTGTAAATAATAGTAGAATCAAAATATTCTTACATCTACTCATCTAGCTATGGGTAGTTACAATTAAACTATCCAATTACTTACCTACCACAAGTTTAACTATGATAAATGATTCACTAGTTAAACTTAGTGCAGATTAAATATTGTCCATATATGGAAAGTATCATTTTACAATCCAGCACTGTATCCAATCTAGGACGGCTGCGATAATGATTTATTTACAGAGCTAGCTCTCTAATAACAAAAGACTCTAAAGGCTAAACTAACTTATCCTTATTGCATTTTCTAAACAATTGGGAAGAAGCTTTAGAACAAGATCTAATTCTTCAAGAGAGTTCACGAACATCCCTTGAGAAATGTCAAAAAGTTCTCTCTGAGAGAAGTTCCAAGACTACACAAGACAAAGCATAAAAGTAATATAATATAGATTATAATTTATCGTTGTGTTATTTCTATATATCACCGTAGAGCAGCTGAGACGTCGCTTCCGGTTACGCCCGCTTCAAGTAGACAAACTAAGAGACGTGGCTTATTGTTGTTCAAAATGACTTGAAATCATGTTTTGTGGTTGTCATAGAATTTTCGTCACTTTTGAATGCTGATTTACTTGAAATGGATACAGCCTTGATTGCTTACAAACAATTCCTAGTTCGGATGTTGTGGGATTTATTGTTTATTCGAGTCGTGCTTCCATTTTCATTTTCCTAATCACATTTCTTAGAATTCTTCACATTTTTTTCGCTATTGTTTACTTCTTCCACATCGCGATGCATTTTCTTTTCGTTAACTCATGATCCTCGATGAATAATCTTTCACTTATTGATCAATGTCAAGTAACAAACATATAGTTTTCTCACGTCAGACTCCTCTCCTATCTGCTTGTCCTTAACTATGAAAAAGAAATTAAAGGGATCAAAATTAGGAGTAATCATTGTGACCTTGTACAATTTGCGTGTTGATCCTGCTTATTTGTAGCGTATATTCTTTGGGCACATTCATTCCATGATAATCTCCTCGTGAAATTGTTTGCACACATCGAATTAGCAATACAGGGTGCCTTTCTGCTGAAAAATACCAAATTTCCACTTTAATTTCTGATTCAAAGTCACTTCTCTCTGCACTTGCATTTGAATAAGCTATCAACCATGTACTTAAAACAGTCTGCTTCAATTGCTTTGATTTAATTTTGCGGATGAACCCTTTGTCTCTGTCTTTGATATGTTGTTCTCTGCAACCCCAATTTCACAGAAGAAGCTATGTTACAAATGTGTGATACATAGGTGTTTCTTTCTGAGCTAATGAGGAACCGTGTCTCTCATACCATTCAATAAAGGAATCAATTGTTTTTGCATCAATTGGTAGTAATGCACAAAAGTGATTTGGACTGTGACAAGTACAAAATGGGCTTCCAGTGATAAAAATATATGGTTTTTGCATATCCTTTAATGCAATAATTGAGTTCTTAGTGAGTGAAAAAGACCTCTGTTGAAATGGAAAATATGTTTACATTAAAGACTAAAAAGCAAAAGCCACATCAAGTACTGATCCCTATTTGTCCACTCTCCTTTTGGGTAGACCATATTGATTCCTGGAACCATTACTACTTTTGAAGATATCCACTCGTTTAGTTTTCCGTAAATATAACCTCAAAAAATCAAAGCATCAGTAATATTTAATTTTTTAGATACCACAACAGAATGGAATAAACAATTCCCATCACCTTTTACCTTAATAATTGCATGTGTCTATCCATCAATTTAGATCCCTTTCATCTTTCATAATTGCGCGCATAAAAACTTCACTGAATTAAAATATTGTATACTTTATCTAAGTCATATTTGGTGGTTCATGGAAATTGTTACGTGGTTAGGGGTGGTACATTTAGTTTGTCACGTGGTTCATCCAAGGTGCATTTATTGTGTGTTTAGGGTCAAAAGTGCATTTATTTGCAGGATCAAATTGTCATTCGGAAGAAATATATTCAATCTAGACCGAAACCTTAATCGAAAAAGAAGGAAAGGGCCGCCATTTGTAAAAAAAGTAAAAGGGGCGTTATTCTGTTTTGAGGTTCGAGTTACCCACTACCTACTACAAAATTCACAGTGTCAAAGATTCCTTTCGCGTACGATTTACTGTTCTCTCTCTCGTAACTGTTGTTACTGTGGCCTTGTTCTCCCAGCAACACAAGAACGTAAGGGAAAGCAATATATGTTAGTCGACGATGGTATGTTAAAGAATGTTTGAAATACCTGCATGAATTCAAAGGCATCTTGAACCTTTGGATATCAGTTACTTGTAGGGTAACTGTTGATTCGTTTTTTAGGGTGTTTGATGTGAATCGATTCTGGAAAGCCAAAATGACTCAATGGATGTCAGAGCGTTGGCTTTTTATCATGTGTATTTTTCTGATTATCCATGATTCTGACCATGATTTTTCTTTTTTCTTAAGTTCAACATATTTTCATCACCCATAACGACAACTTCTTCCTCCAGCGATGGCTTGCCCAGTCCCGTTGTTACGGATGTTGATGACTCTCACTTGTCAACTCCAAATTCGAAACGTTCTCGGCGGCGTCGCAAGAATCGGAAGTCTAAGGTTGAACCGATCCTTAAGCAGCAAAAGCATCACGATGCACCGATGACTAAGAACGATCTCTACTTTGCTCTGGATTGTGAAATGGTGGGTGTTGGTCCGGACGGATTACATTCTGCTGTGGCAAGAGTGTCTCTATTGAATTGGGAACATCAAATTGTTCTAGACACATTCGTTCAGGTTCCTGTCCCTGTTACGGATTTTCGTACTCATATTTCGGGAATTCATCCTCATGATATTCACTCGGAAAGAGCTCTGTCCTTTCAAGAAGTCAGAATGATGGTAGAAGGTATTGTACGTGGAAAAATCCTTATTGGTCACGGGCTAGAAAACGATCTCTGCTCTCTTCAGTTGAATCATCCTTGGTGTGATATTCGCGATACGGCATGTTATCCTCCATTAATGAGAGAGGTGGTTGTAGATTACAACAGTCATGAAACACAATTTTTCCCTAGAAAATTGAGAGATTTGGCGTGGGAAAAACTTGGTCGTGTAATTCAAGAAGAAAATAGGCCACACTGTCCTCTAGAGGATGCATCTGCGGCACTTGATCTTTACAAAGAATCACGTGTGGAGTGGGAGCAAGAATTAAGCCGTATTCAAGCAAACTCGTATCCATTCGGATATCATCAACGCAAAGTTGGCTATGGCAATTCCTCTTCCCTGTCGTCGCCACTTCCTCATACATTTCAGTCGACTTCTCTTCCTTTTCAACAAGCTTTTAATGCAGAGCAGTACGAGGCTCAATATGAAATGCAGCATCCACTTTGTGCTCTTCAGTCTTCCGAAACTACTACTGTTGCTTCACTACTTCCTGTCACACACGAAGGAAAACCACCGATATCCAGGCGTTGGTTTCGTGTAAAATCTCCAGAACCCACTAAATTACTTGAAAAATGGGATCAAGGAAATACAGACAATAATGCTGCTGCCACTGTACGTTCAACATCACCACGCACGACCTCGCTCTTTTCCTTTAGTCGAAATATGATACCTCGTCGCGCACCGACCATCACAACTTCATGCACACTATCAACTGTCGAAAGTGCGCTTGATACAGTCAACGAGCCATTTGATCCGGCTTGGATGGCAGAGTATGAGTCGTTACCAGAGAATTTTGTTTGGCTGCCAGACTCGGAAAGCCACCGCTCCGGTGATTTTGAGTTTTCATCCATTTCTGTCGATGACAGGAATTCTGACAGCGGACCACTACGAAGTCGTTTATCGACTTATTTGTCCATTGAAGCGGAGCTTGGGGAAGACGATATTCAGGTGGATAAGTACAACCAGGAGTCCCAAATTGAAAGAAGCAGAGACGATTGGCAAGGTTTACATTGGTCAAGCTATATTCTACCCTCAATTCGGGGTAGTTTTAACATGTAGCTTTTGATTTGAAAATTTAAAGGCTTTTCGATTTGAAAATGAGACAAATGTCTTTGGATTTATCATCTCCGGAGTTATTGATGATGACGTATGGAACGAGATAATATATGAGCTAATTGCGTCTCACCATCTGTTCAGATAATTTAAATTTGATCTCAGGGGAAGAGAGTTACTGGGTGATTTACGCGATAAAAGAGAAGCTTCCCTTTTCATCATAACATATACTCTCATGCATGAAAGCAGTAAAGAAGAAAAAAAAACAATCGAAGGTTAAGCATTCAATTTATAGCAATACTTCTTTCTGATTTTGTTATCCAAGTAATTAGGTTTTAATTAAGCAGCGAAGTAACTCGATGGGGTACAGTGGGTTTCATAGATCATAGAATCTAGAATACTGGCTCAACAAATGTCTGATTCAGAGGAAACTCTAAGCCATCTATAATTGATGATTCATGTCTTCAATGATTTTCTATAGATTGTTTTGCACAAAAGGAAGCAATCTCATCCATATTGCCATCCAAAATAATAATAATCTGATAAAGCAACATTTAACATGGATTTTTGAACCTATGTTGATACTTGAATAAATGGTATGCTTCCAGGGCTGCACAGACACACGTTTTGCTTGAATCGTAGTAACATGTGACAACCTATTTGATACTTATGGATATCTAGCAGAGCAGTTGGACACCTGTCCTACAATGCAATTACAATCTTTATTAGGTTATGCTTTTGCCATCTAGCAGTGTACTTCTAAATGGGCCAATGAAACCTGTCTATACGAGATGAGTTTATAGTTTCAGACGCAAAAGCAACAAGAAAAATTCTTTAAATGTCGTATCGGAAACAGTGATGAGAAGCGGAAACTACATCGGGAGATTAATCTTCTAATTCAACACATTTACAAGATATTCAAAATATCACAATTCATAAGTTACAAGAATCAAAATCGAAGTATACTCGTTCTCTCAGGTGCTCTTGCCGGAAGCATCCTTTTGCACGCCCTTTAAAACGCTGCGTAGACGCTTAGAGCGTACATTGGCGAATTGAATGTTATCAGAATATGTCATGAATGTGTCAAGTCTTGTCTGTCGCATACTACTACGCTCAAGTTTTTGAACGATAGGTTGTAACATGCGTCTTGTTTCTGATGGTTCCCAACCGATATGCTTGGAGCAAAACAACATTAGGTTTTCGATATCAGGAACTCCCCATGTAAAAGGATTTGTCGAAGTATCAACTACGGGATTTAGGTAAGCATTCAGAACGTTATCAGCAGGAAAGTTTGGAGGACACACCCATCTGAGCCGCGCTGATTTGTGTGCGACGTGAAACTTTTCTAATGGTGTCTTCGTACTATTCAAGTGCGCCGATGCTAAGAGCGGCGAGACATCAGTGGGGTCAAATCCATCAAGCCATTTTCGGAATTCTAATAATCCCTTCTTGACATCAGGTGTCATTTGAAATACTTCGATTATTTCCATGGCGTTCACAATACCAACACCTTTCACGCCTTCCGTATAGTCCCCACCCAAAAGCATAGCAAGAGCTACCATTTGCTCTTTTCCTAAAGACATTTCATTCACGGCATCATTGGAACGATAAATTTCAACGAATTTTTGATCATCAAACATATTTCGGTATATATTCTTTCCACCAAATACAAAAACATCACTGTCTTCTGTCACTATTCCATCCACAAGTCCAAGTCTTTCTAAAGCAACACACTGAGCCTCGGCCTCAGCTGGGGAATCAATGTAGGGAATGCCAAACAGTTGAATGAGAGCAATTACATCTGATCTCATTTCATCATCAAAAGTGTCCATATCACGATCTATCTTAACTTTCTCGACAGCTAATTGTTCTTCTTGGGCCAAAAGGTCTGCCATCGTAATCCCTGTGTTCTCCAATGACGTGATTCGCGATGATTTGCTGCCATGAGCACGAGAACTAATTCGTTCATCGCTGACCTGTTCGGATGAGATATCATTCGGTAGGAGGACAAGGTGATCAAGTGCTTCCTTCCTATCGTTAGCAGCATATTGTACATTCGTGGTTGGAATCGAATTGATTGGAGAAGACACACGATTCCTTTCGCTTCTTTCGTCAAAATTGTTAATAAAATCTCCGAACCCTTGAGATGAAACTGATTTTCGTTCGCAATCTGATGGTTGAATCACGGTTTTGTCGCATAAAATATCCAACTCTTTAGATTGCGACGACGGGTCTGAGGACAAATTTTGAATCGATTTGTCCCTTTCGTGCTCAGCGATGGCTCGACGGAACACCCTGCCAGCCCAATCTGTAAGACTCGATGCTGTAGATTGCGCCTCATGAAGTGCGTTCCGATTATCAATATCTGAACTTTCCTTGCGGTCTTTGTCGAAATCATTCAAACTTACAGCAACGTTCGAAAGAGTCTGCAAATTTACATCACTTTGCTCGCAGTATGACACATCGTCTTCAGACAATTGCCCTTCATCTCCATCTTCCCATTCCATATTGCTGTCATCTTCAAGCTCCTTGTTATCGAATGATAACTCAACCTGCACTTTTGGCGATTGTGGAATCGAGCTATGCTCTTTTTCCCTCTTATCAGCCTTTTCAGATTTATCTAGATAGTCTATTTCTTCTTTGATTGGTTCATCCAATTCTTTGCTGTCTTGACAAGCTATAGAATGCAAGTAAGTTTTGTCATCTAAACAAGGAGTTAATTCTGACTTATCCTTGAGGAACCCCCCTTCACTTGAGTCATCATCTGAAAGAGCAATCACTAAGGTCTTTGTTTCATGTGGTACTATCGTGGCTACTTCTTTTCCTGGAATTTGACTTTCATCATCTGAGGAATCTAGGATAGTCCTTTTATCATTAGGCTGCTTAACTCGAGATGGGAATTCTTCATCGTTGATAGAAACATCTTCCCATTCAACCTCTGAATCACTTTCTCCCTGGCTATCATATTTTTCTTGATCCGAACTCTGCTTTTCACTATATTTTTCAAAAATTACACGACGCGTAGGTTCAGAAGCAATTCGATCATTGTCACAATTCAAGCGCTTCGACGTTTCTTGAGATATCTGAACAATTTTTTTATTAAGTTGAGTTTGGCGGAGGAAATTGCGAATTTGAACTTGTGAATATTCCTCTGGCTTGGCTGCCACAGGCATAAATTCCCTACGACTTTCTATCCTTTGACTTCTCATTGCATCTTCCAGCATCTCTTTACGTGCTTGTGCTGGAAGCGAAATCAAGTATTCAACGTCAAAATCATGATTATTCTTTTTGATGATCTTTGACTTCTTTCTACTTCTCTTTGACGAATCATGACTGATATCATCTGGAATATGCAAATCCCAGTCATTTGTCGTGGTAGGTCGGTCTTTGTTGCTGTCATGAACATCCTCCCACTCTTCCTCTTGCAAAGCTCGTGCAATATCCTCTGAGGTTTCGAATGTAACTTGTTGCTGAGACAAGGGTACATTACTTGTAGCCTGCCACTCGTCTTCCTGAAGAATTTGGGCTATTTTTTGAGAAGTTTCTTCAATAGATTTTTCTACCTCCGAGGCTTTGCTATGCTTTGGACTAGAATCTAAACAACTATCATCTTCGTCATTGTCAACTTCGGCCAAGTTGAGACCCTCAGCTTGTCTACTATCTTCTTCAACAGTATCCTTTAGCAATCGAACGCGTTTGAGCTCTTGAACCAGAAGTCTCTTGGCTAGACGTTGAACGGCACCATCACTATTTGCTGCAAATTGTTCACGACGCCGTCGTCGTTGTTCTAATTCCCGTAACTTGATTGTGGGTGTCGCACCATCAAATACAAGAACAGGACGAATGCCGTGAAACCGAAGCTTTGCAAGTCTTCGGAAAAATCCTATCACATGTGCAGATGCCTTGACATTTCCTGTATCAGGATCTCTCATGGCTTTGATGAATTGTGTTAGCCATATTGAAGCATCGATGGCAAGAACTTTACCCTCCAATGTTTCGATCGATATGCGGCGACCAATCGGCAATAAAAGTCGCCATAGTCCTTTGACACCCATACTTTGCTGCTTAAGTTTCCTGAAACTTTAATTAGTTTAGAATTACAGAGTCATTCCCATGACATTTTTTTTCATCTTGGGTTTCTTGTTAGCAATTTACTCCCGTCTGTCCTTCTCCGCGTATCAACTTCACCATTTTCCTCAAGCTCGCACTGCTTCGTTCCTCACATCTATCTACACTACTAAAAAAGTTTCACATCCGATCTGGCCTTCAGCCGGCGTACCGTTCTAATATTGGTTTATCACGTAACCTTTTACGTCACAGACCACGAGTACTCGAATATGAGATCGAGTACGAGTACAAAGGTTGTATATACTGTCCCAACAATCGCTATGGTACTGCTTTACCAATAAGAATAGTATTCCTCAAAATTCTAAACTCCAATGTAAACTATTGATTTTTTAAATCATTTGTCATGTAATCCTATTAAAATTTTCATTGCGGTCCATAGGGATAGTGCTTAATTGTGATATTAATCTGCAAATAAAATGAAATTTCTTCAAGACTCTAGAAATGTGAATAACTTTCATGTTTCTTAATCTAAAGTCTAATTATAATGTTTGGAATGACTGTTATCATATTAATCCTTCATTTGTCTCAATTTCTTAAACGTTCATAAAAGTAAAGAATACGCAGAATAAAGCTGACAAAACTATGATATATACTTTGCACCAAAAACAATATGTTTTTACTTTTTCGATATAGCTTTGATTTAACATTAGCAGCAACAATCCTTTGACATTCCAATAGCAGAAGGAGCAATGACTTTACAATGACAACAACAGAAAAAGCAAAAATGTGACTTTTACCTTAAAAATAATAATCAATGATGTATCAATGGTATTATATATGGATTCACAGAAGCAGTCCTGTGAGATTGAATACATTTGAAGACACATGTCATCACAAGTAGTAAAAATCAAATGTGGCATCATAAAATAGAATTTATAACCTGCAAACTCCGCATTATCAGATAACAATCATAAAATCCATGTCATTATTATTTTTGGAAATTTATACACGGAAATTCAAAGACACATTGTTTTGAATTGTTTATTATGATACTTTGTAAGATGATGAACTCTGCGTAGCAAAGCACGCACCAACTACTAGTCTTTTACACTACTAAAAAAGTTTCACATCCCATCTGGCCGGTGCTACCCCTTAACCCTTGTGCGTTTGGTTAATACAGTAATACTCGAAAAAGTGATCGAGTACGAGTACAGAGTCATGAGCGACTAAAATCAATAGGAATATAGCTAATTCAAACGGTACCTCATTAATAATAATTACGTAGTGTATTAATCCTTCATTTGTCTAATTTTTTAAAGTGTCAAACAAGCAAACTTTCATAATGCCATTACTGAATCAATGTTGTAATCTACTTTAAGTTCTGTGATGTTGAATGCAAATGTAGATACCAATGACATGTTAGATCAAGTAGAAAAACTTAAATGTTGTGTCATGCATCAGAGTGTTTGATCTGCAAATTCCTTGAAGAAAACGATCTATTGTGCTTCTTAATCTTAAGTCTAATCATAGCTGGTTTAAACGCATCAATCATATGGATCAATTATATTGTTGCATTTTTGGGATAATTCTCATTGAACTAATCCTTCATTTGACTCACTTTTAAACTGTCAAAGAAGTAAAGAATACATAATATAAAGTTATTAAAACAACAACATTGACTTTGCACCGACAGCTTTATTTTGATTTTTTCACCGACAATCTTTGACGCTCCAATAACAGCAACAACAATTACTTCTACAACAACAGCGCAAGAGAAAGCTAAAATATGTCTATAAAGTATAGTTTTAACAGAAAAAAATGAAGCTACTACCTTTACACCTTCCTAATGCCAATGCTAAATCAATGGTATAATTTACTTTAAGTTCTGTGATGTTGAATGCAACCGTAGATACCAATGACATGTTAGGTCAAGTATCAAAACTTGAATATTGTGCCATGCATCAGATTGTATGACCTGCAAATTCTAGGTTCACAAATAACAATCATACAAATGTGTGACGTAATTATTGCTGGAAATGTAAAAATTCAAAGATACATTCTCTTTTGTAAAATAGTAAACTCTGCGGAGCAAAGCAAGCACCAACTACTAGTGTATGCTGAAAAAGTTTGTGGAGTAAATCAATTTCCAGAGCAGAGCGCCTGTCAAATCATGCCTCAATTTTAAGGCTTTGGTAGTATGCATCTGTAGAAGTCACAAGCTAACAGGGAAAGCCAACTCACTTCAGTCATCTACTCAGCATTAAAAACATTTAATCTTGCTCTCAGCTTTTCCTAGTCATGCTGTACTGTTGCGTTGTGATCAATGATCAGTTTGTGTAATCATTAATGGTTATTCAAACTCAACTTCTTTTGTATTTATAATTGGAAAATATATCACATTTTTTAAATGCAACGCCACGAAAAAGAAAACAACAAAAGTAAACTCGAATTTTTCATAACAAAGACAAAATGATGATTTTTCTAAAGCCAACACTATTTTGCAAAATACATATTGAACACAGGGCACTACAATAAAGAAACCTGCATTATGGCAAAGAGTAAATTAGCTATATCAATTAGATTCAAAGTTGCTTTGGGCATTATGAATATTATGTGAAAATTATAAAATACATCAAGTAACTTTCATATGTAGCAGCAACCGTCCTACAAAGTACTCCAGGCACTGCAGGATTGACATACCTTGAGTTAAGTTCATTAAGATAATACCTAACACTATAGGTATT
>CAAAJI010000001.1:574724-622312 GCA_900642245.1 Fragilaria radians | reverse complement strand
TATATTCACATCATTTTCCCTTTTTGATAGAATCATAGTCTCTGTGCTTTTGTTGATCTAAGTTACAGCCATCAAATATCGATTTTAGAAAAGTAAGTAATAATCAATACCACTTTAAACAAGCTTCGTATCGTTCATCATCCAAGATGCATCGTTGCTCAGAGAGGCAATATCGTCCTGGTGTACAAGTACGGCATTGTGCACGCTCGGGAACGCAGACGACTCTCCTTGGATCTATGTAATAGTGGGGCTGCTTTATATCATCATACCACATGTCACGACGGTTGACTCGATGATAGCATAACTTGTAATTGGTATCACACTTCGGAAAGTGTGACTTGGGATCACACTTACCGTATACATTCTCACCATTTTCTTTCTCATCAATCTTGCAATAGTCAACAGAGGGATCTAAAGGGATCTCCCCAAGTAGTTGCAGAGATCGATAAACTTCCTATAAATGTTGAAAGAAGAAAGTTGGTCAGACAACATACTCTTCATACACATAAGGATGAAATAAACCAAAGTCGTACCTCTGATGCAAATGACAAAGAAATTATTGTCATTAAGATGACTGCTAACCACGACATGATGATTGTTCCCTTTATTATTGGTATTTCTCGTAAATGACAACAATGTATCAAGAATTTACTCAATTTCTCATAATTCAAATTCAAAAATTCAAGTTCTCGATTTAAAACAGAAACGTAAGGAATTGTGAAAAAAACGTCTATCAAGAGAGATTTAAATTCCTTATTCTCAAAATCGTACGAAACCATTATATGAGAGCGCCAGCCGCTTTGGGTACAAGAATATTCCTCACAAATTAAACATCATCTTCTCATCCCAGACCAATTATATAAAATTCAATTTCGCGACAAAAAACTGAGGCTATGGATATAACACCCTTCTCGCAGTCAATGATAACAAATCAGTCAGGAGATTGTGGAATGGATTCATTCGTAGAGGAAGAAGGGATCGATGTTTCGCTTCTCCCACTGGATTACATGCAACCTGTATCTCATGCTTTGCAGAATGAAAATGACCATTTATTGAAGGAACATGAAATCTTTGAAGCAAGTCCAACAAAGGAGCTTTTCCAAGATCCAAAACACGACGGTGCTGATGAAATCCCCGCATCTCTAACTATGGAGACACAAAGGTCAGACGAGGCCATCGAAATTATGCTCGACGAAGACGAAGACGAAGACGAAGGCCAAGAGGTCGTTTACAACCCAGAAAGTAAGAATCGCAATACCAACTCTAAGTCTCTGAACCGTAAGTGTTTCTTCATTACTTCAAGTGTAGTAATACTACTTGTGGTTATTGTGGGATGTCTATGGGGTACCAACTTCAAAGATTCATCTGGGTCTCAAGGCACTAGAAACAGCACTGAAGCTATGAAAGACTTGAGCAACCCTACTTCTGAAGAGGAAACATCAAACCAATCGACTGCACCAACATCTAAGGACATCCTATCCTCGCCCACTTTAGATCCAACTTACCTTCGAGCTCCTGCAACAAGCCCACTCCCAACTTCAGTACCGAAAAACTCGGAGGGTAATGGTAATCCTAGTCTTTCAACCTCTTTGAGCTCCAACGAGTTTCTTAGCAAGCTACTTCAAAGTATCTCGGGAACAACACTTGAGAATGAGGATTCCCCTCAATCTATCGCAGCCCTTTCACTTTCTAAAGAAGTTGAGAAATACAACTCACAATACCTTTCGAGCAATCAAGACGCTATCATTCAACGATTCATCCTACTCATTCTGGTTTTCTCGCTATCCAATGAGAAGCCCACCTGGATAGAATTAAATGAGTGTTCCTGGAACTTCACAACATGCACAAGTGAAGGAATTATAGAGTCTCTCAAGATGGTCAACATGAATCTAAGTGGGAAGATTCCTCGTGAGATATCATATTTGAGTTATCTTACAACCTTGGACATGTCTTCGAATAATCTGAAAGGTTCTCTGCCAGACGACTTGTTCTCCATGAGAAGTTTGAAGCATTTGTATCTAGATAAAAACCAGCTCACAGGAAGTCTAAGTCCGTCCATAGGTAGTATGACGAAATTGGAGTCACTATTTTTGGGTGAGAATGAGTTTACAGGTCTGATTCCGGAAACGTTGCCATCCTCATTGCGTGAGTCAATCATTAGGGAACATTTATGTCTTCCTCTATTATTCTTGCTCACATCGATGTCTGTTTTGTCAATGTTTTTGCAGGATACATCAGTTTGTATAAGAATAAGTTTGACGGTATGATTCCAAGGTTATTCTTGAAGTCAAATAATCGATTTTACGTGGATCTTTCACAGAACGAGTTGGCTGGAACATTACCAAAGAACGCTGCATCATCGAATCTTCGTCACTTGTATCTTTCACACAATCAACTTTGGGGTAGCATTCCGAGATCATACAGCTTGATGGATCTTGAAAACCTTTATCTTGATCACAACCAATTTACAGGTCATATTCCAAGTGACTTCAGCAAGAAGTTTCTAAGTACACTTCAAATTCAGAGTAATCTCTTCCCTGCTGACGCAATAGATGACAATCTATGTGAATTAGATGCCTTTAGGGATGGATTACTGATCGACTTACACGCTGACTGTTATTTATGCCATTGTTCTAGTCGACTCTGTGAAAAGTGCAGTTAAATTGAAATTGGATTCTTTCTTTTTAATTTCTCGAATTCATCTCTGACGAGTGAAGTAATGAAGGTGTAACGCAACATTTTTTTTTCGATACAATTTGAAGAATTTTCTTAAATTGTGAACTTAAATATAATATATATTAATTCTAACAAAAATGAATGAGTCAGTCACCGTAGAATTTTGATGTCTCAGTTGGGGATAGATTTCGCTTTTTTGTATCACAAACAAGTCGTTTTTCGACGATATCATCATCCTTCTGATTAATAACCGAATCACTCTCCCATTGAATGAGATTGGAATCAGAACCAATTCGTCCACAAAACAACTCTAAATGTCGTTAAAACACCTTTCCAGAATGTAATTTTTTGTAAGAATATGCATGCATTTATGCATTGTAGATAGAGGTGGGAACAATTATACAATAATTATTTTTGCATGTCAAATTCATTACAATAAATTATTTCAATCCCCTAATCAAAAATAAGGCATTGCAATTGAAAAAATGAAAATCAATTATTTAATTATTATGTACCATAATTAATATCCAAATCTCTATTCATCTCCCTTGGTTCCTTGTTTTTCATTGCAATTGTAACCACAGTCGAATCCCACGCTTCTCAATTTTCTCTCAAGAAACGCAAGCGTCAAACACAATTGGTGACATACACTTGCGTTGATCTGTGAGAACGTGTTTGCATGTGCAAACGTTCAAGACTGTTTGAAGCTGCAATTTTACAAAATGAACAATCAATGAATTGATCTTGTTCATTGCTGCAGCAACAACACTTTTGTTCCTGTAGTTCCTCAAAGTAACCCATTTGCGGTGTTGAGATTCCAATTCCTTGTGATGGCAAGGATCATGAAATCTTCAATAAATTTGATATTGCTAGCTTCTCACTGCTTGTCACTCTCATATAATTCCTTACAAGGACTTTGACAAGTCCCGACTCACAATCACAGATGTTGGAGCTACGTAACAATCCATATCATTTTCTATTATTGCATCAAGAAACCTTGCAAATCGTGAGTGGGGAGCATCCTTGCACCTGCAAAAAATTTTGTGATTCAAATTAGCCAAATCTTGGCAACCACAATTTGCAAGAAGCAAATCTTCAATTTCTCGGATATTCTTGATGCGGGGCCCTAGCTCTATGTATCTTTTTGCCATGTCAAACTTTGATGACCATCTTGTCACATTCTTCTTTATTGCACAAAGACCCATTAAGGTTTGAAGCCTAGCTGCATATTTCAAGTTGTACAATTGCATCATGAGACCATGTAATTTCTCCAACATTTGAAAATGCCTTGGATGATCACTTATCCATTTGTTCACTGCTAAGATGAAGTAGTGACTTGCGTATCATAATAGTGGAATCACCAAGTTGTTTGATTTTTATCTACAAAGAGCACCAAAACATAACTTAATGTTAGGAATACAATGCCTATGTTGCTTCAATAAATTCAACATACTGTTGTGCACCTAGTTTTTCCACATTTATCAGTGGAGCTAATGCTAGCAAATGTTCTTTGTGAGTGCCAACAGTGTTGACATACAATGCAAATAATGCAACATAATGAACCGTTCCAGCAGTCCATCCATCCAATAGTAATCCAAACTTTCCTGGAAGTTGTTCTGCAATCACTCTCTCCAAAAGTGGCATCAGTGAGAGAATATATTTTTGTGGAGTCTTGCTGGATATGGGTTGGATTTTTCTATATCCATCTAATTGCAAAAACATCTGCCTCATCCACATGAGATTGCGGCTTAAATGAATTTGTTTTGTTGACGGATTGTACATGTGGTAAGTATCACCAGCATGACTTTCTGCATAACCAAGGATTATGCATCTGACATCTCTGTCATAAATTAACCATTCCCGCTTCTTCCAATACTTGTAGAAATGTGGAATTTTCGTTCCCCAACGTTCATAGTGTCTTTGATTAATTCCATTTATATTTTTCACTGTCAATCCGTCAAGCATGCCTCTCTTCAAAGTAGATGCCTCCATTCCCTAGTGACATTTGCTGCACTAAGTTCAGCAAGTCCTCTGCTTGTATTTATAGCCATAGCAAGTTCTGCAAGATGGTTCCTCTGCTGGAGTAGCCCTTCCCATAATTCCAACTTGACGTTGAACTTCCAATCGACACTCCGCATTTGTGATTGAAGCATCTAATTCCCCCCTGAAAAATCACATCGGAGAAACTTTATAGTTTTTCCTTCGGATCGAAACCTATTAAATATGTTGCAAGTTGGTTCAATCATTCTGTTCTCTGAAGCACCAAAACTGCTAAACTTCAACTATGCCTTTTCGACAACTAAATTCTCCAATACGGCTTTGACATAGATTTTTCACTGAAATCTTCAGGAATGACATCCTTGTCCTTCACAGATGCAATATACAAAATTTTTCTCTTGCCAGCATTTTCAGCAATCAAATGACTGCTCTCCTTAACAACATTGGCCTGCCTGGCTTTACCAATTGCACAACCTTCACATTTTTTCACTTCTGCAGTTGCTTTCTATCCCAAGTATTTTGATATGACCTTTGTTGTGGCATTTCACTTGTGTCTCAAACGCTGATGCATTTTGTTGGTCGGCATGGTTTCCGGTCTATCCATCACTCCCAAACATATTTCAGTACACGACAAAATTCGAACTCTGAATAGTAAACCATTCGTTGTTGGAATCCTTTCTGTAAAACGTCATATATTCCTGAGGTGGTATAGATAGCCGCTATCCGTAGGTTGGTATCCTTTAAATGCAGGCAGCAATATTTCCGTATCCGTCTCTTGGAGACTTAAAGCAACTGTTTTGTTTCCAATATCAGTAGTTCTTGATGCTCTTATGCCAGCAATCGGAGTCCTTATGGCCTTTCTTTCCGCGAAACCCACATTTTTCAGGAAACTTTGCCCGTTTAACTTCTGCTTACGTTTGTTTGCCCCATGGTCTTGTTTTCCACATCAGTAACACGCTCATTGCCACTCTGCTAACAATACTTCAGATTCTTCATCAGGCAGCATCTTCTTTTCCTTTGCTTGATGTAAATAATGGTACAAATCCACCATAACATCTTCCAATGACTTAACTTGAGCTCTTCTCCTCTCAAACGCCTCTACACAGCTAACACTCCTTGATATTCGTTGTTTGTCAGCAAAAATACCCAGAAATTTGCGGAGTGAATATACATCTCATACTCTAACCAAAATGACATTAATCAAAAGTCCAAAGGGCAATATATGTTAACTCACACATACACATCATATATGACTTCAACGGTTGTATTCTACCTCTTAATGATTTTCAAATCAATCTATCATAAAGAAAATAAGAAAACTGACATAATTCCTTAGGAAAAACCATTGTACTTAAGTCACAAACAATTGTTTATTGTGAGTCATTAACAAGCTTTGGGCCACTTAAATTTTGTATCACGTTAAACTCGAAGTATCCCCGTTACCCTATTGAACAACTACTCATATATTTTAAAATCTTTCAACTTAAAATTATCAGAAGGATGCAGTAGTTGGGATATTAATTTTGGTAATTTGAACTCTCTCTGTGTAGCTACTAGTAACAGCATTTTTTTCCGTGTCTTTCTCAATAATGTAGTTGTACCCTTAGGTGTGAATTATATATGTCGTTTTATGTCTCAAATGTCAATGACCTTTTCTGAATGTCTAAAAAACAATGGAGGCCATGACCATAAATGGACATTTATATGACATCAAGGGTTAAGTGACTAATGGGAATTAATGACTCCCAGACTTAAAGATCATCCATATTCTGTTGATCTTTAACCATGATGGATAACTTCAAGCCGTCAGATTCGAGAGACTTAAGGAAATCAAAGCTCCATCTACACCAATCTCACTTCAATTTGAAATTACTTCTGTTTGCATTCTCCATAGTCCTTTTCGGGCTTTACAACACAGATATTTCGTCGAGGAGACTTGGAAATGACGTTCCCGCATTTTACAAAACTTACTTCTCTTTTTCAGATTGGGAGCAATACTGGGAAGATTTATTTGGTGCTAAGCAATACTATGATGGGATGGGAAACTTATCCGCTCTTCCTCGTGAGGCGAACAACATAGGTTATGTTCTCACTCTCACACATTGTCCAAAAGACGAATATTCATCTCCAGATTTGAATGATCCAGGTTAGTATTCCTAGTCATGAATATCGATTTACTTTCCTCAATCCTAATACCCTTGAAGGCCATTCATTCTATGACGCTGCCGCGGTTCTGAAGTATTCAATTCTTCGCAATACTTATCCAGCAAGCAGTAAGTATAATTCTACAATGTATGCCATCGTGCATCCAGATGCGATTCGATGCAGAACACCGAATGGTGATGATTATGATAGAGTTAAAGTCCTTCAGCATTTAGGATACTTCGTTTTTATCTGGGGCAGCCCAGTTTATAAAAAGAACCTAAAGCCTTATGTTAGGGATAATATTGAAAGAGATGCTGGTCTTAGAGATTTGATGAAAATTACTGCATTGAAACTTGATAACCACCCTATCATTGGTACGTTAGGTAAAAGAGCTTCATTATTTTCATGCCAATCTTTTCTAATTCTGTTGAAGTATTGGTTGATTTTACGACTTTGATGCTATATCCTATTGATGACGTTTTTGATGACTTCATCAGCAAACCGGAAGAGGTCACAAGCTTTTCTTTAGACTATCCAACGATTCTTCCAAATACAGGTTCTAATTCTGGTCCCAGTACTCATTGGATCATGATGAAGCCTAGTGCTACGTTGCTAGATGACATAGTGAAGGTTTTCCATAATACCGAGTATTCTCCAACTTTAGGTTGGAACAATGAGGGGGTCAGAAGCTTTGATGGTGTCCTTGGTGTCAAAGGCATTTTAGCTCATTACTTTACAAGAATCAAGAAAGGTCAACATTCTATATTGAATCGCTGCTTATATGGAAACGATAATTCTAATCCTTATGGAGTGGATCCCCATGGGAATACAGTTTGTCGCGATCCAAGCGATTGTGAAGATTGCCGATTTGCTGACTTTGATTCGATCAACATCATCAAGATGCTTCCCAGCTGTGGAAAGCCATGGGAATGTGCATACAATGAATCTTTGGATGAATCGACTTTATTCATGTGTGAAAAGTTCCACCATGCTTGGTTTTCTGCTCGCCTCAGTTTCGAGGAGTCCTTTTGGCACAATGGTCCAAAATCTCATCGGCATGGCCTTTATCACCCTGAAACATTTTTGGGATATTGTTCTTGTCAAGGTGCTCTATGCTATGATCGAATGATTGATGATAAATCCGCTCCAGATGTTTGTACCAAAGAGACCCAAACTAATGTTGCTGTTGGAACTAGGAAACTGCATGATGCATTAAATCAAAATTACCGTCTTTCGCTGACCACTGGGAAAGTTGCGGGCACTCCAACTGCGTGTGTTAATGGGGAGATTACAGTAGATGGATTTGTCCCACCGTACAATATTGGTACTGTCATTGATGTCTCTGAGTCTACTCGAGTTTCTTTCAAGGAATTTCACATAGGTAAGTGGCTTCTGGCGGTTTCAAACTGCGTTACGAAATTAGTGTCATGTGATTAACTAAGAAAATCGGCTTTCAATCAGGGGATTTGAATAGGGACGGTGAATCAAATACGCTTTTGGACGCTGAGATCGCGTCAATTTTAGCTCTCCTTGAAAAAATTGCTGTTGATCCCACATTAGGAAATCATAACGTCAACATTGGGCTCATTACATTTTCAAGCCAAGCGAAATATCACGGAGACTTTCTTCCATGCGATACGAAGAATCCTTCTTTGATTAATCCAGCTTTAAAGAAGAAACTACTTTCTCTTCGTTCTTCTGGGTACACAAATTTTCAAAGCGCCTTAGAAAAAGTTTTGCAATACTTCAGAAGACCGTCGCTTGCAGGCTCCAATCTTCTTTACCTCTTATCAGATGGCATTCCTAGTCCTTCAGGAGACGAGGATGTAGAAGATCCTATCGAAATGCCAATCGAAACCTACCCCATGACTGTTAACTATGAAAAGATACTTCAAGAACTTGACTTTATGAATGTCAAGCGATTTTCCTTCGGTATTGGTTCAACAAGCGACACAAGAAAGGGTTTTGAACTTGATAGGATTGATAGTAAACATTACTTGCATGCAGACATGGGACCTCAACAAATGACAACATATGATGACATCAACAATGCACTTTTTTCCAACCCGATAATTGGAAAAATAATAGACTTCGGTATCTCCGTAAACGGAATTCTCCAAGGTGATTTCGATGCATCAAATGTAGTGAGCAGCTTAACTGGATTCACATTCGGTACATTTGTCGTCAGAGATTTAAACCCCATGTATGGTGAATCTAACAGAGTTACTGCTTCAGTAACTATAGATTTTGACGGTGATATTGCAACTTCATCAGATCAGATCACGATATCGGTTGAGGATGTTATCGTTGGAGGATTGATTTAGACTTTTGCTGTGATTTATGCTTGTCCTTGGTACATATTTTGAAACTATTTTGAATACGTAAATGGATCTTATTTGTTATCAATTTTTGTTGATAGGTCTTGCATCTAGGCGCTGATCAAATTTTCATGCTAGAGACTGATCTGTTGAAATACCAACCTGAGATACAGACCTCATTAATCTGCCTGTATCTTCTATGCTCTAATATGAGCAAGTCAAGGTGTAAATAGGATTGCACAAAGTGATTGACAAACAATGTTTCCTAAGATTCTTTTAAAAGTATGAGCAAATCGCGACGATTTCACAGTTCGTACCTTTTCGATCAATTTCTCCAAGTTCATTTTCTACTTGTTTCATTCACATAACTAACGAGAAATCCCGAAGATTTTTCTTCTCCTCTGAATGCTAACCTTGTAATTTTCCATCTCCAACATACTCCTGCTGACCAACTGTGGGAGTCAGTCAGTCCAAGTATGGTTGCTTTCAATAAAGTAAACTTTGAACCAACAATAGGCTTGGTCATATAATCTCCAATCATTTCTGCAGTTGGGCAGTATTTTATTTCAATCATATTACGTTTGATGAGATCTGTGATGTAATAGTACTTAATATCAAAGTGTCTGGTTCTTTTTCCAGAACTTATCTTTCCGTTTCATTCCATTTTCATTGAACTCTGATTATCTCCATAGATAACATTCATGATAATCTGTTGACTCTGTGACTCCAAAAAAAACTTTGTCCAAAGCACTTTGATGACCACATTTCCACAACAATAAATTCTGCTTCAGTAGAACTTCTGGAATTTACCTTTTGCTTAGTGGATATGGAGCACACTGAGCCACAACCCAAGGTCATCACTGCACCTGTATGACTTTTCAGATCCTTATGCGATGCAAACAATGCATCAACATACCATTTGACAATGCCTGAATTGTCCATGGAGAGAGTTGCAACCTCAGTCTGAGTTGCTTTCAAGTAGTTTAAAATCTTTTCTAACTTTTTCCAATCATTTTGATTTGGCTCCAGAACTCTGGTTGCAAGAAATGCTATCCCTGGCTGAATGTCTTGCCTGCCACATTTGCACAGAAACATGCCTTTCATGACAAAAGTGTGAAAGATTGAAGCTTTTTCTTTTTTAATTTCTTTGAGCTATTATCAACCTTAAACACATTTTTGTTCCATGCACATGTGGACACTCCTGTAAACTTCACAGGAAATTCTTCAATCATCTGAGAAATGTAGTTTCTCATGTCTATTTTCAGCTTACCAGGGGTTGAAAAATCTAGAATCATGGCAAGATAGTCATGTTTAGCTCCTCTAGTTGCTTTCACTTCACCTATGCCATCAGATGCATACTTGGAATATCTGCCGTCATCACATCACGTTGTTCCTTTGCATCTATCAATGCAGTAAGAATGATTGATTCAGTTACTGCTGTAGGACTTGCTGCTTTGTCTCTTCCCATGTAATGTCTCTGTGTACTTCCATTAGCACATGTCCTACCCTTTATTTTACCATCACGCTTCTCTGTTAGAAAAATAAGACTCTCCATGGCTCGACTTTTTTCAAGGGAAGTTAAATCATCATAATTAATGGGTTCAAAAACCATTCTCTGATGCAATTGCTTCTTTTTGTTGTAAGCTGCTTTCCTTCCTTTTTCACCAAATGTCTTTAAGCCTTTTGAGAGGTTATAAGTTTGCATAAAGTGTTGACCCTGTTTAACTGTGGTTTCTATCACTCCCAAACTTTACAATTACTCGAGCATTTTCAGTTGTATATTCTTCTATGACATGATTTTGAAGTTGAGTCCGTTGTAAGGACATTTTGATTGGCGCCCTAGATATTTGTCCAGATCGAGTGATGGTAACTCCCTCTTGAGGCTCTTCATTTATTGGAGTTTGAAGATGTTCAGTTAAAGGATCTATTTCATGTTCATTAAGTTCATCTGCTTCTATTTCGTATTCTTCATCTTGTTCTTCTAGTTCAACTTCATATTCTTCATTGACATCATTGTTGACAATGCTGGGATTGTTGTTAACTATTCTGTTCTCTTTAGTTATGGCTCCTATGTCATCAGGTTCCATTTGATCATACTCATAGTAATCATCTTCAATGTCACTTTGATTGCTACCTTCATTATTTGTATTTGTAGCCTCTGTGTCAGTATCTTGATGGTCACAATCTACGCCTGCAATCCAAGCATGGTCACAAAGTAAGTTTCCTGTTTAATTTTTAATTTTGAGTCCTTCTAGCATGTTTTCCATAATGGCAATATCATGAACTTGTTTAATAATGGAAGGTGTAATTGGGCTGGGAGTAATGTATTGATGTTTCACACTTTTATTTGTTGGCAAGTGTAGAACTTCGTGTCCACCTTGAATATTATCTGAATACCTTAGATAAATACAATCCAAAGTACGTGCTTCACTCGAAATTTTTGGTTTTGGGCTCATCATGAGCTTGTACATAAGCACCAAATGCAAACACACAATGCTTTTTATAATCCATTCCTTTTTGGTGAAGAATCATCCTTGGCATGTAGTAATGTGAAACTCCATGTTTGGATGGGAAGTCATTGAGCTTTTTTGCTGACTCACTAACTAGAATTTTAATCATGATTTTTGGTAAATGATTGTATGGTAGACGGTGATAAGTAGCCCGAATTCGTTCTTTGATGACACAAATACTTCGCTCAATTTCTGGTACATGTTCATTTGGGCTTGTATAATTAATATGAACATCTTGATTGTGTTGTGCAAAATATGTCATGAGAGGCTTAAATTCATTGTCACAAAAGATATGTGTAACTCGGAATTCACCTTTGTTATACACTTGAATAACTTCAATCAGCGCTTTGGTATATTCTGCTGGAGTCTTTTCCTTGATTTATTGAGCTGTTCTATAGTGAAGATTTTTTGAGATTGTTGTGACAAAATTCAACCCGTTCACATTCATTAAGTCAACACATAATTTTACTGCATATTGTGAAGCAATGAGCTCCCTGGGAATATCAATATAATCATCAACAACTGGTACCGGCTTCCTCCTTGTAGTTTTGCCTTTGATAGCACCAATATCACGGCCAAAGAGTTTTTCTGCTAAATTTATATCATCTGTTGTAACCGGATTGTTAGCAATAGCATTCATTCTTAGAACTGCTTTAAAATCATTGACTGATGGAGTCCCTAATGCATGATATAAGTCTCTAGCCCTTTTTGCTCTTTCAAATTGTGAAGTTGTAAAGAACATCTTGTTTTCATCAACAGAAGAAAGCATTTGAATTTCCATTTTATGTTTTTTTAAAGTTTGGAACATAAGCATAGAGTCCATTTGCAGTTGGCTCAAATCGGATTTGCTTATCTGGTAGATGCACAATAAAGCCATTGTCTTTGGCTGAATCTGTTATGATACAATGTTTCTTAGCCATTTCAGCATAACTGAAAATGTTTGTGATAGCACTTGGATTAAACCTTGCTTCACCCCATTCTGGAATATCACACTTCATGTTTGTGGATAGAATTCCAGCATTTGTTTGTAGATCCAAGCGATCATTTGTTTTGCGGATGTTTTTGACCATTATTGGGTTACAAAAGATGGTAGCACTTGATTGATTGTCAAGCAGGATCCATGTGCGCATAATGTCCACTTGAGCAAATCCATGAGGTATATGTGCTCCTGCCCATCCTGTAGATACTCTGCTTTCAGAAGGTTGCTGATCATAAGGTGATTGCTGAGCTGTTCCCACAGATGTACTTGATTGCTCAACTTGAGGCTGTGCAAAGCTCTGCTGTGCCTTGTTTATTGCCCACTCCACTTTAGGCCTATCCTTGTGACCACACATAGTTGACCTATGACCTGCTTTGCCACAACCGTAGCACTTACCTTCCATCTGAGCAAAGGATAGAGTAATTTCTTGCTCATTTGAATTGTCTCGTTCCTTCTGCATACTGCTCTTTGGCTTGTGGAAATCTTGTTCTTTTCTGGACTTGAGAGGTGTATCAAGCTTGTGATTGCTCAATATATTGTGGGCCTCACTGATAGTTTTCGGGTATTGATCATTTCCCAGGGATTGCTGTGTATTCAGGCCTGTGAGAATGGATCCATACCTTGATTTATCAGCATTTTCAAGGTAGAGAAATGCTAGGAAACCCTCAAACATTTTCATTTGACACTTTTTGATCATTTCTAAATCCTTTGGGTCATGTTCAGGCATATTTTCAACTATTTTTGGGATAATGATTGGCCCACCAAAATGAGATTCTAGTACCTCACCAGCTGTTCAAAACCTCTTTCTGTTTCACATTCAATAATCCTCTCATGGAATCTAAAATAATTGACATGTTAAAACAGTGTTCTTGAAAGTTTTGGGAATGCTCCTTCAACAATTCAATGGGATCATTTTCAATTTTGATGGCAAACTCCACTCTTGCTTTGATTTTATTCTTCATCCCTTTGGTGCACCTCTCCCAACTCAATGCATAGGCCTTGATTATATTCTGCTCATAAGTCTTGACTCTTGATTTAAACTCTTCATAATCTGACTTGTATTCCATTTCAAATTGCCTTGTCTCTAATTGGTACACTGCTGAATCCGACGCCGTGCTTACCCTCATCTTTGCTCTCCATTTTTCCGAATCTGATACTGTTAGCTCCTTTAAAGAAGTGCCAATATCATTTTCATAATCAAATGTTTTCTTTATATAGTTAAGTATAAGCTCAGTACTTGCTTCAATGTTAGATGCTTGGGTGGCAGATCCTAAATAGTAGTTGTAATCAAAAAGGGATTGTCTCGTGTCGGGCTTCACAGTCTTGGCTTGATGGCGGGGAAAGCGTTTGGCTTTCATTCCCTTCTTTCTGTTCTGTCCTTGTCCTCCTTTGCTATTCATTCATGAAATCCAAAGAAGTTAGGTTAGGTGTTGCACTGTGTGTCTTCTTCAAGCAGATAATATCTTGGTAGTCTTATTGGGATTGATTTGTCCTCAAATCACGGTACTTTCAAAAGAATGTTGAAGTACCAACCTGAGATACAGACTTCTTTAATCTGCCTATATCTTCTATGCTCTAATATGAGCAAGTCAAGGTGTAAATAGGATTGCACAAAGTGATTGACAAACAATGTTTCCTAAGATTCTTTTAAAAGTATGAGCTAATCGCGACGATTTCACAGTTCGTTCCTTTTCGATCAATTTCTCCAAGTTCATTTTCTACTTGTTTCGTTCACATAACTAACGAGAAATCCCGAAGATTTTTCTTCTCCTCTGAACACTAACCTTGTAATTTTCCATCTCCAACATGATCAAAAAATATTATTGAATTATTTGTTGAAGACAGTGCAGAAGTTATTGAAGAAGGAAGTAGGAGAAGTGGTTGGTGAAGAAATTAGAAATTATAGTATAGAAGCAAACCATACTTAATTTCCCGTAACGCTACTAGCACTAGCTTTATTTTTTTCTTTGGAACAGCGAACATAAGATACCAAAACAACATGATGAATGACATTAAGAATTTGTTTGTCCGGAAGCCAGATGGGACCATGAGCTGTACAACCATAGCATCTTCGATGGCTTACGAAGATTTTTTCAGTGACATTTTGAGACGCAGTCTAGGTGTCACACGCGGTGCTTGCTTTAGCTTATTCTACCTTGTTCATAATGCTCGAGTGGTTGAACCAAATAACTTTGATCGCATCGCAGAGGGCGATACAATAAGCATTCGACTTAGGTTACTGGGAGGTATTGATAGGCAAAATCGAGTCGGATCGAAATTTGGTGGTGGAGGGGTATCTTCGAGTCAAAATGCAGAGAGGGAGCGCAAAGAACGCTTGAAGAGGTTGGCTTTGGAATCCATTGATCTTGCTAAGGACCCATATTTGATGCGTAATCATCTAGGAACTTACGAGTGTAAACTTTGCCTCACATTACACCCGAATGAAGCGAACTATTTGGCTCATACGCAGGGAAAGAAGCATCAACAAGGTTTGGCGCGACGAGCCTATCTGGAGTCCAAAAAGGCAGAAACGGAAGCGTCTTTCCTTCCACCACAACCTCCAGCCAAAAAAGTGAAACTTCCTAAATTTCGAATCGGCCGTCCTGGTTATCAAGTATTGAAGAGTCGAGATCCTGATACTAACCAGAGGTGCTTGTCTTTTGAACTAGTTTATACAGAAATAGAGAAATGCACTCAACCACGTCATCGCTTCATGTCAGCGTTTGAACAGCAGATAGACTCACCTCCAGATAGGCGATATCAATACCTTCTCTTCGCTGCTGAGCCCTACGAAACAGTGGCGTTTAAGATTCCAAATGAGCCATTGGATAAGGGAGAAGGAAAGTTTGTTACCAATTGGGATGCAGTGGGGAAAAAGTTCACGCTCACTCTTTACTTTGCGGAAGAGGGTGAAGAACTTTAACTGTTCTATCTTTGATAAAAATAGCCTAATCTCATTCTTGCAGTGTGATGCTGTATTCTTTAGGTAATGGGGCCTACCAATGTAATTCCTTTGACATTTGGGTGGCATTGCATTTAGGATAATTTAACTTGAAAATGTATCATGGTTCTGATGCTATGGGTAGATTCATATTTCCCTTTTTTCGCAATTTCTACAATCACCTCGGAATCGCAACACAAAGAAGTAAGAATTGGGATTTGTACAGCCCAAGCTAACAGACCTCCTCAGTGGCCAACTTCATTTACTCTTTGCAAAACTGGAGGTGAAATTTGGTTTTCTTTTCAGGATAAATATAAAATGGAAGTGTATTCTCAATAACATTGTAGGTCGAAGATGGATACATTTAGGACATCTAATTCAGCACGTTCTTCATTTGAACTTATCAGCGGCCCAATAGTAATCTTCCCATGAGTAATCAATTAATTGGCTATCCAAGGCAGCATTCGAATAAGACAACACATTCTACAGAACATGAAAATGTCGTCATTTCTATCAATCTCTTTGCAACCGCATGCAAGGTAATAATATGAATTACTTAAAAGCTCATTGGATAAGGTGCGTTAACAGAACAAGATTGGATGTTGCCTTATCTCAATATTTTTCTTCCAATGCTGTTTTGGTAGGTTACTCTCCTTCAGTGGTGTCAGACACGTCTCCCATTTCCTTTTCTCAGTCATTTCCAGTCGAATTTAAGACAATATGAATTGTTCCATTGTTGTCATCTTCGTTGTACTCATTAAATTGCGTGGTGAGTTGCTGGGCGGCGCCATAGCAAAATTTCATGCCATTAAGATAGAAATTGAGAAATCTTGTGTATTTTTAATTCTGATAGTTAATGTTCGTGAAAAGTTATTGTCTCATCAATTTTAGCCCCAAAATTGTATCAACCATAAGCTCAAGTCAAAATGTTCATTAAAAAACATATGTAATAAGGTTCGCGATAGGTATGATTTGTCAAGCAATTGACGAATTGTGAAAAGCATAAAATTGCAAGGAAACTGTTGTTATGTGGGGTAATCCAGAAGTAAGTGTGCTTAAAAGACATAGTCTACTTGGTCTCTATGGATATGGATCTAACAGTAAATCTTTTCCAAACAGAGAGCTTCAAGATTTGATGAGACTGACGATCTTGCTGTTCTTTTGCTTCAAGTATGTGGACCGTCGCACATCGCCTTCCATGATACCAGGTGGCAAGAACTTTTATTAGGATATGAAATTTGGATCCATCTGGAGCATACTCGACAACCAAATCGCACAATATCTATTGCTTGTGAGTCGATGACCAAAAACGCTGCTCTCTCCTCTAATTTAGCAGCACTTTCCCTACATTGCAGTCGGATGGTTCGTGAATTACAAACGCAAATCGGCTCTGCCAAAAGTTTCACAGAAAAGATTTCCCTTGTTGCGAAAGCTCGAGCTACTGCAGGCTCGTTAAACTTGTTAAAAACTTTGATTCACGATATCTCCCCTGATCAACAAATCGATGTCTTTATGTATCGCAGTCGTGATGAAGGGCGAAGACAACCTGATCGTATGGTTGGAGGCGAATTAATAACATGTTTGCTGAATTATTTAACTTCAATGATATCACAAAAAGAAATCTCAGTCACCTATGACGCAACAGTGATTTCTTTACAATTGCTACTTATTCTGCTTTCGACTCAACTCTATCAACCTGTGATTACAAGCATGGAACGGAAAGCCGCTAGCTCAACCATGAGTCATAACTTTACCCTCTATTATATCATGGAAGAAGGAAGAAAAAGGTGTAACGCCAGACAGCGTTATTTCCCAGGAGATAGTCAACCATCGTCGGGGACGTGGTCACCTCATAGTTTTCTCCAGATCTGTCTGGAATGGCAGCTGCATCGGCCCATAGCGCCATTGGATTCTGTATCATATCACATGACAAAACTCGTTGAATCTATTGTATCGTCAAAGGGTGGAAAAATCGGATGTGACGGCATGTATGAAACATACATAGCAGTACATGCGGAAAGACCTGCTGTTATGAAAAAACAAAATCAGGGAGATACTTCTGACTCGACGGCGCTAAGTGAGCGAGTTTCATCCAGCTTAATTATCAACGCGTCGAAAGGCGTTTGGGTGCTCTCTTCCTCGCTCATTCTTTTACCATTAAGACTTGTCAAAATGGCTTTGGGCTTATTGCGCTTTCGTGGTGAACGTCGAGATTTTAGGGAAAACGAACCTTTCAAAGATTGTGTCCCGAAGAAGCGCAGAACAAATAGCGTGTTCTGGCTGACAACCTCGCCTATAGCAGATTTATCGGCTTCTTTGTTATTGATTTTATTGCATAATTCAAGGCTGGGAAACAACCCTTTTCGTGATGAGCTTGAAGCTCTTAATGATGACCGTTGGGAGCCCAGAAGTAATGGTTCTGCACTTTCCGATGGGACTAATGAGAAAGGAAGCGAGGGTATTTCTATGTTATCTTCACAAAGTCGCATGACCACAAACTTTGAAAACTTGTTCGAGTCTTTTGGTCGAGTTGTGCACAACGAGCTTGGCGCACTTCTGTTTTACACATTACATCAATGTTCGCCGAGTTTCGCAGCTTTGATCGCAGTCAGATCAGATCTTGATACTGTCGTGCTACCATTGTTACGAACATTGTATTTTTCTACAAAATTCCATGATTATTATGCTTTTGAAAACCATGGTTCTTCAATATCTGGTCGACGCCGCCCCTTTCGTTCAATGTCACATCTTTATCTAAATGTTATCTTATTACTCTTATTTTCACAGGATACATCGTTTGGACCCGATGCATTTCGTCGCATTAAGGTGATGGTGGTTCCTTGGTATCGAGAAAGAGTTTTGAAGGATATTACTCTGGGCTCACTTCTGTTACTCACCTTACTTCGCGCGATCACTTTCAACCTCAGTTGGCTGCAAGATGCATTTCTATTGAGCAACTGCTGCGCTGTTTTGATGAATCTTTCTCCACATGTGGTAGAATTACATGAATACGCCGCGATGAGACTCGTGACTGTGACTATATCAAGCTTAAAAAATTATTCATTACATAAAGCGCGAAGCAGCGGTCGTGATACCAACCAAGGGCATTCGACATCCATAGAAATGTACGGGGAAGTAGTCCGTACACTTTTAGTGCTTTTGAAACACAGTTTGGGGCCAAAAAATATTGATAAAAATATGAATTTACTTTATGCTTTACTATATCAAGAAGCTGAGTTCACGCTTCTGATCGAAAAGCCTTCGTTGTTGGGAGTAAAGCCAGACTTGATGCTTGTGGAAAAAGTAATAAGGTGTGCGGTAGACATTATGAAAGCAAATGGAGATATCAGCACAGCATCGAAAGCTCTCCAAATTCTTGAATCCAATGTTAGCATTCTCCAGGCTGAAACTATTCATGGCCAAGAAACTGTGTTTGCGTTTTCCTACGAAGAAGAAGCTGACCCGGAAGTTTTTTTTATTCCTTATGCTTGGGACATTGTTGTTTCAGTGGTGACTGCAAGCATGATTGATTGGGACGCAGATCGAATCAAGGCTTTTCCACTTCAGGAAGAGAAAGACGATTCTCCTGATCCAAATCCATCTATCGAGGGACTAAGAGGAAATTCCGGTTTCTCTAAAGATATATCAGATGTGATATAAGAATTGGTCTTTCACTAATATTTACCAATGTAATGAGGCTACCCCCATTACATCGTGTGTTTAGCAAAGATGTACAATTTGTAACTAAGTTTACAACCCTAAAACTAATTTGAATCTTGAGCATTGCTAATTTAACAAATTCTCGTTACAGTTGGATCTGAATGACGATTCTCTTCTTGGTACTCATTCAACGAATCCATATGGCTATTCTCTCACAAGTACTTATTCAACGAATCTAAACGTTGATTCTCTCATTCCAGTTCTAGAGATTAATTGCATGCAAATGCTGCACCTGCAGTTGAAAGATTGAATCTGATGAGGAAAACTACGTTGGAGACTATGATATCTATGCTAATGAAGATGATACCGATGATGGTGGGCATGTGCCTGTGGCTGAAGGCAATGTTCCTATAGCTGAGGGCAACGTTCCTGAAGCTACGCAGGGACCTAGAGGTTAGATTGACAAACTCAATGAGGCGTTGCCAAGAAAAAAGACAAAGAAAATGAAAAAGTAAAGATATACATTTGTTCATTTTACAAATTATGCAGTGCTTCCTCCAATGAATGTTAGATGGAAAGACTTTTTCTCATTTATTTGAATGTTTTACTTTTGTGAGGAATTGGAAGTAACAAAGCCAAGCAAATTCAGCAAAAGGATGTCAATGTACGTGCTGTTTATGTTGGTTTCATTGATGTGCTTACTCTGTCGTTTCTGAATGATTTCATGCTTGACGTTTATTCTTCATGCAGATAAAGAAATGTAATAAAATAAAAACAGTTTTAGACAATGCCAAAATCCATGTATTCTAGGATGTGAAAAATCCAGGGAATCATCTGGTGCTCAAGATATAAAAGAAACGTTCACGTGTACCAGTTTCAGTTGAATGACATGCTACAGATAATGCTTCATCTCTGTATTCCAAGAAGTATTTACCGTGTTGTTATGTATAATGATGTATAGTGTATATCCGTAAGTAGGAAAAAAAACATGTACCACGATTTTTTCGAAGAATTTGTTTTAGGCTAAGATACCTGGACAAATCTCAGTTTTACTTTTCTTGCGGAAGGTAGGTATGTACAAAACGGAATGCAGCTTTCGGGGATTTGCATTTGTCATAGAGGTAAGGGGCTAGAGTTCCTTGAATGATTTTCAGCTCTGGACAAAGAAACCGAGTATTTCATTCACGAGTTAATCCAAGACCAATCGAACGAATAAGGATGAAGATGACAAATCAGGGAGATGAAAAAGCTCATTGATAGTAAACTTAGGTGGCTGTATTTGTACATATGGTACAACCAATCTATGCACGGCCATGCTTATGACATCATCTTTGATTTATATTATCATTGTGTATACTTAACAGACTTCCATGGCATTACTCCATCTGAAGATTCAATGTCCACCTTTATGCTTTTCATCCATCAAATTTCAAAGCTTTGGCCAAGATCAGTTGCTCTTTTGGAAATTTTTGGAAAAATTAAGATCTAAGAGCAGTTGGTTTGTTTGAGTAGTAGAACCTTTCATAAACAGCTACTCCTTTTCAATTTGCGAGCGTTAAGGACTTGATTCACGCTATTGCATATGGGGACTTCGTCTAAAGAAGAACACAAGACTAAAATTAAGAATCAAATAATTATGAAAGCACAATTCAAATTTCTCATGAATGTAAGGTTATGGACAAATGGTTATTTGAAACTCCTGGTATTCTGGAAATAATCTCAACATAATCTTGAAGAACCTATCCTATTCACACACAAAAATGTGTTGCTATTATTTCGTGAGTAACCGCTTTGATGTAAAAGATGTTGATACGAGGAATGACAGCATTGCCTTTCATGCGCATAACACTGATTCCTCAGTTATGATTCAAATATTCCATAGAAATGTTGAACTCAAATTGCCTTTCAAGGCATAACCTTGGAAATTTCACCTCATCTGGATTTTCACTTTGCCATCCCTATGTTCATTCCTTCAAAACATCGAAAGCATAGCATTCACTTCTATTTACAACACTATGCAAGTCATGTATCCCATACTAGAGAATACTTCTACGAAAATCAAAAACCTCATCAAAAAGATTTATTCTTTTTCGACATTTAATTCATTCTTAAATTGCCATTTCAAGGGCCTTCTTCTTGACTTCTTCGATATCTCCAACCATGAAGAACGCTCCCTCAGGGAGATCATCGTATTCTCCATTAATGATTGCTTTGAAACCACTAATGGTATCCTTAAGGCTTACGAATTTTCCAGCTGTTCCGGTGAAGACTTCAGCGACGTGGAAAGGTTGAGACATGAACTTTTGAACCTTTCGGGCACGAGCAACGGTGAGCTTATCATCCTCAGAGAGCTCATCCATACCTAGAATAGCAATAATGTCTTGCAATCCCTTGTAATCTTGGAGTAGCTTTTGAGTTGAACGTGCAATATCGTAGTGTTCTTGTCCAATGACACGGGGGTCAAGCATACGAGAGGTGGAATCGAGTGGATCGACAGCAGGATAAATTCCGAGTTCTGCAATCGAACGCGAAAGCACAGTGGTGGCATCCAAATGCGCAAAAGTGGTGGCAGGGGCAGGATCGGTAAGATCATCTGCAGGCACGTAGACAGCCTGCACAGAAGTGATGGAACCTTTAGAAGTGGACGTAATACGTTCTTGAAGGGCACCCATGTCTGTTGCAAGCGTTGGTTGATAACCTACAGCAGAGGGAATTCGCCCGAGAAGTGCCGACACTTCCGAACCCGCTTGAGTGAAACGGAAGATGTTATCCACGAATAACAACACATCTTGACCTTCTTCGTCACGGAAATATTCCGCGATCGCTAGACCCGTAAGGGCAACTCGAGCACGGGCACCAGGGGGCTCATTCATCTGACCATACACTAAGGCAGCCTTTGAGCCTTTCGTCGATCCAGTTTCCTTGTCCACCTTAATCACACCTCCTTCAATCATCTCATAATAAAGATCGTTACCTTCTCGGGTGCGCTCTCCAACGCCGGCAAAGACAGAGTATCCTCCATGGTTCATAGCAATGTTGTTAATGAGTTCCATGATAACGACTGTCTTTCCGACACCAGCACCTCCAAAAAGTCCAATCTTTCCTCCTTTCGCATAAGGCGCGAGCAAGTCAACAACCTTTATCCCAGTTACAAGAATATCTTGTGTGCGCCCTTGTTCAGTGAATGTAGGAGCAGAGCGATGAAGAGGTGCGAACTTTTCATCGGCCTTAGTCTTAAAGATAGGTCCTTTCTCATCGACAGGTTCTCCAATCACATTGATAATACGACCAAGAGTGTCAGGACCAACAGGTACTTGAATTGGGGCTCCGGAGTCAACACATTTCTGTCCGCGAACGAGACCATCTGTGGATTCCATGGCAATTGTTCGCACAGTGTTTTCCCCCAAGTGTTGGGCAACCTCAAGGACAAGACGCTCTGATCCCTCAGGCATTTCTACTTCTAGTGCGTTGAGAATTTTCGGTAGCTTTCCATCGAATTGAACGTCGACGACGGCACCAATCACTTGTGTGATTTTGCCTCCAGCCAAACGTGTCGCTGTAGAGGTAAAGAATCGTTGCGAAAATGCTTTCAAAAACATGAAGTATTAAGGGCGAAAATGTATAGGCGAGTGTGAGTTCAGTTGTCATGGTGTTTACTTCTATCTCAAGTTGATGATGAATGACAATAGCAAACCTAGGAGGAGAGGCACAAGATATCTTTCATCTGCCGATGAGTGTGGAAATTCTATACTCATTAAATCCCAGGCATGCCATAGTTGTTGTTCCAAATGACAACCCGTCGTGCATTCATATTCAAAACAAATCATTCCATTTGGATGTAATGACTATTAACTGCAGTAACGAATGATACTACTGTAAAAAACCAGATCCATGAAAATCCCACGAGATCAACGGACTTCATCACAGAGTAATCTCATCTTTTTTCTACCAATCCGTGATCTTTCGTTATTATATGATCATTCAAGAATAGAAGTATTGAGCTTACCAACATTTGAAACGAGACGTCGAGCCGCAAACATGTTTACCAAATGCGAAGCAAAGGAGGTCGGTAGTCAATGAAGTCTATCTCTGTACACCCTACCACTGAACTACGTGGTAATTGTGCCAAACGTTACTCTTTGTGGCCTAGGTTTGTAGGATTTCCTTATGTAGCTTTCTACGTGCAACAAGTGATCAACTGTTCACAGGAATGTAGTACAACAGTATTGGATGAAAAACAGTGATTTCGGAAACTTTTCAGTAAATGTTACGGTGTACAAATGTGAAGTATCGTATTGGAGTCATGAGCACAATGATACTGTGACTGTGAAAATGAATCTTTATCTTACGAAACGACAGTTGTACTTACACATTTTTAACGACCATTTTACAGAGGAATTAGTTTTTTCCGTCTCCAATAAGTATTGTAGTACTAGTGGTGGTGATGCAATATCGATACCAGTAAGACTACTAGTAATGATGCAGGTAAAGGAAGACCGTAAAACGCTTAGATTGTGAAACCGTACCGTCCAATACATCCACCATGTATCGATCGGCCTCCTCCCTTTTAAAGCTACGTTCAAATCTCTTCCACAATCGTCTCTCTCTGAGCACTGCTGCTGATGGAAGTGCTGCCGCAAAAATGTTATTGAATTTTTGTCTCCCACATGAAACCATTTATCGCAATGCAGAGGTCGCACAAGTCATCCTTCCTGGTGTAGATGGAGAGTATGGAGTAACAGTCAACCATATTCCAATCGTTTCACAGCTCAAACCTGGTGTTGTTCAAGTTCTTTTCAACTCTGGAGACCCTGAAAAGTACTTTGTTGCAGGAGGTTTCGCTTTGACGCATCCAAATTCCGTCACGGTACGTTCCTTTCAGCCCTCTCTCTATAGTATTCCATGCATAATTCCATTTCCAATGTCTCATTTTACTATCCCCGCATCCGGTACACGTATCTGCGTTCCATATCATGGCTGATCTTCTCTACGAAAATATATCATTAAATGTTTATCAGGATGTCTCTTGTCCTGAAGCTGTTAAATTGGATGATTTGGATGGAGCAGCGATTCAAAAAAATTACGAAGCTGCCAAGGCAGCCTTTTCTTCGGCAGAAGTTGGATCCGTTGCTAAGGCTGAAGCTGAGATTGCGATGGAAACGAACAAAGCCATGGCCACTGCCATCGGTCTAGCCATCTAAGTAGGGATAATTCAAACAGCACTTGACGTTGAATTTTCTTGTAGTAGCAATCATTTTATTCTTCATATCTATTTCTTGCGGCCAAAATGTAGACCGTAGGGATCTTTCCTGGTGGCACATCCCTAAAGTATTTTTCGAATAGATTTCTTGGTCAATCAAGCATCAAATTACGAGAAAGATGCCTTTAAACCTTACTTGCTTTCAATTCCTATGATTAATTGGTAGTTGAGACTTTACATTACAATGAGAGAATCTAATGCTATACTTCATACTTCAAATCATGGTAGTCAACGACAAGGACAATAGAAATTCAATATGTATAAATTTCACAGTAATTAATGTCTAAGAGATTTGTTGCACGGCATTCAAAAATTGTTATTTGTAAAATGAATAAAATGTCATTGTTCTTGGCAACAGATATAGGTGCACTACATAGTAAGTGCCTTGCAAGTCACATCATATTCAATGCAACACCAGCAAGACTAGAATATTCCTTAAAGTGTCAAACAAGGGAATCTTATGAAGTAGAGAATATCTTACCTTATCGTACGAATAAAAGATAAAATCATAGGACATGAGTAATGTAATGAGCACTAATCATGCTGTAAACATCATAAGGTATGTGGTGTATTTAGGAATACATTTAATGGAGAAGCTGCATAGTACTTTTCGATTTTTTCGAATCCATTTGTGATATCTTGTAAACAATCCGTGTCCTACTTTTCGATTTTTTCGAATCCATTTGTGATATCTTTTTAAGAATCCGTGTCCTTATTCAAACATCTGGAAAACTAGACAAAAAAAGGCCTGGCCATAAAGTAAATACATAAAGGAGTGGTTAGGGTAGCAAAGATTGGTCTAGATGTGTCTCAAACTAGAGGTACTAATACTTAAGCAACGAAGGACAGGATTAATTGTCGCAGCACCAAGGTGGCTCGATTTTAGATTAAAAAGGAAGCAACGGTCATTGATATCGCTTTTCAAAGTTATGAATGCAATTGGGAGGCGAATCAATTCGAAAAACTTAGGGAAAAAATGTTAGGACATATTCTAGTTCAAATAAAAGAATCATTGACAAAATCTTATCAAAGGAAATGCTTCCCATCGCCACTGCTTTTACATAGGAGTAGTGTGACAATCAGATTAAATTTGATGCGGGTGCTAAGCTATATGTACATTAGTTTCCATGAAGACATACAATGATTTGGCTTTTCCTTCCAAAAGGTAATGGTCCACTGGATGGAAGACTTTAACTTTAATGCATGGGGAATAGAAATAGTCAAAAATAATCGGTGCTCCATGCTGCTCACCAATCTTAGAATATTACGGACTTTTATGCCACATAGCAAGGAGACAATTATCAACCATACAATTTTACAGGAGACTGTATTCTATGTTGAGAAGTCGCAAAGAGGGCTTTAAATCAAAATTGATATAACTCTGTAACTGAATCTTACCGTTCAAATCTCGTAATGAGTTGGAGATTGACAAAAATGATGCACTAGTCTTGGAAAGAGCTACACATTCGTAACAATTTGGAGTGATTGAGGTGGCATTTATTAGCTTCCAAATTTTTGAGTAGACTTCGGTGAAGCCATTATTGGCTGAAAATAGATATGAAAATATATGAAATATCTGCATGTTTCCTTGCTTACCTGTACTAGCAGTTTTGATAACATTACACTGATACATTTCCTAACTCATTAAGCCATCCATCGAATGATTCATACTTTTACCTTTTTGCTCCTTTATAAAAAAGTTGTTTAGTTCCATATTGCCTAGAGCCAGAAATTCCCCTCTACATCATGTACGGAAGTCCAATGACACATCCAGGTTTTGAGTGATTGGGAGTAAACACATATTTATTGTGAGGACCCATTTTTACAGAAAACAAGGTTAGCCCATGTTCTGGCGGCTCATAGTATACCACAATGCCTTGAACTAAATTTTATACTTGATTTAAGGAGTAAGTTAATGTTACTTGCTATAAGATTGTTTGATTAATTGAGTATGAAATGTCCTTTTGTACCGGCATTGAAGGTATCCAAAATCATCTGTTCACCCTTATATGCCCATCTGATTCCCTCAAAAGAATTGGCTTGACAGTATTTCTTAAGCCAAATTTAGAGGTGCACTAAATTTTTCAGTATGTAAAAAGATTTTTTAATGCTGTCTCTAAGGTACAGAAATAGCCAGATTAGATCATACTTTCGCATGCCATACATTTATTTTGAGCACAAGTCTGATATTCGAAAGATTATCATGACGTTAAATAATCTTCTGTATTATTTTAAATTACGCTGCTGTCATCTGCAGCATAGATTGACTATGTGGTTGATAAAGGGCATCTTCATTAACTTTACAATAAATGATGAAAGTACACTACCGTACAATAATCATTCACTACAACTACGATAATCATAACTAAGAACATTGCTCTTTTTTTCAAAATAAGGATGTTCTTGAATTCGAATCCCACAAAAAAAACCTAACTTACACGGAACAAAATTCGACTCCAACTTGGAACGACTATTGTTACTTACCACATACATACTCCGATTACTCGTATACGATTAAATTTCTAATGACAAGCGTACTGTCCTATGCAATGGTTGTTGTAACGCAAATTTTTTGAAAGACAAAACATTGCTGCTAATCCAACATTCATGGGGACATCACCAAAGAAAAAGAGCTCGCACTCTAACCTTTGTCAACTGGATTGGCCACAAAAATGCTGCCTCATAATAATCCTTTGTGTTGCTGTTTACTTTATATCGAAGCCAACGTCGAAAGAAGTGTCATTGGTTCAACGAGGGACTGATCACACGATAAAGGACATCCGTTCGAATAATCACCTTAGTTTTTGGAATGCTCCCAAAGGCGGAGAATTTACACCAAAAATTGCTTGGTTGATGAGTTATCCGAACAGTGGGACTTCCTTTACGATGATGTGTGTAGAACGGACTTCTAATTTATCAACGGCAACGAATTATGGCGATGAAGTCACTGCCGATGATGAATATTCTCTTTCCATCTATCCACGATATCCCGAGGGACCTTTCTGGGAAGGCCTTTCGGGAAAGCTAGGAGCGATTAGGCATCTGCCTAAACAATATGTGCTTGTAAAGACTCATTGCGGCAGTCGTTGTATTACATGCAGTCCTGAGGAATACGTAGAGACATTTGAGAGCTTCGTAGACGCTTGCCGTCTTTCTACTGGTAGAGTGGCACCCGATCGATCTCGCAAAGAGTATTTATATCCCATGGATAGAGTCAAGAAAGCGATTCATTTGATAAGAAACCCTTATCACAATTTTGTTGCAAGATATCATCTCGAACGCAAAAATGCCATCGACAAGGGAAAGATCAAGGATGATTGGGTCAAAGACCATCCTTCGGATGCAACAGGCTTTCAGCGCTGGTGCTACGAGTTGGATGAGATGTTCAAGAAGGAAGAAGATGAAAATTTCGAACACGATATGATTCGTCAATTACGCCTGTCGCCGTGTCATGCCGAGGTTTTCAAGTACATTCAATGGCACAACCTTGCCTTCCAACTAGAAAAGAAGTATGGAATTGAAACTAAGGTGCTATACTACGAAGATTACGCCACAAATTTTAATGAAACAGTTGATTCTATGCTGGATTTCCTAGAGCTCCCAACTGCCCGACACCCTGAAGAATTTGAACCTGGGCACGAGTACAACACTTTCTATACAAATTTGGATAAGAGACGCATCCGCCTTCTCGTTGAACAGATTGCGAGCGAAACTACCTGGTTTCATATCAAACATTATTTTGACCGTAACCTCACCACTTTCTTCGACACGGACCTTTCAGAGGATAAAGTCCCGCCAGATGTCAAAAAAATTCCTAAGATATCACCAAATTAATAAAGCTCAAAATTCCTGTCTCTTTTAGTAAGCTGAGTACAATCCAATATTTTCGAAATGATTATTTTAAGTTCACTCCTAGCTAGACTGAGGAATAGCTTCTTCTGCATTATTTTTTGCTTTTGCCGCTTCCTCTTCTTGTTTCCTCATCTTCAGTTCGATTTGGGAGGCAATGACTTCCTTTAAAAGAGCCTTTGCTTCTTCTTCACGTCCAGCTTTTTTGAGTGCAAATGCTCTAGCACGTTTGGCACCATCTACCATACCACATCCATCGTTTTTACTACCTTCTTCATCATTCAAGTGATCTCTTCCAAGTTGTTCGGCCAGTTTGTATTGTTCATCTCCTAATTCAAACTCACCGCACCTACTGTAAGTGTTTCCAATGTTAATAAAGAGGGAAAAGCGTTCCCAGTCCACTCGAGCACAACGAGGTTCGTCCTGGATCAACGGAAAGACTTGTTCATATGCCTGTCTAGCTTCTTCTTGTCGACCGAGAGCAGCTAAAGCATTTCCTTTCTGTAGAAGCGCAGAACGCTTGCAAAGGTTTGAAATACGGATAGGGAGTAGTTTCAAGGTTACTTCATGGGCCAAGCCTGGAGTTGTCGCATTTTTTTCGAATTTTGGATTAATTACAGGATCGTCCTCAGCCTTCGATATTTGTTTTAGTTGGAATTAAAAATCGTCAGGTTTAAGTTAATTGACGAACTCTCTGATGTGTCCTATATCAACCCACTACTCACCTCAATGGCGATGTCATCGCCATCCCAGAATCCACTCCCAGAAATTTCGAGGGCCTTTTCGGCGCATCGAAGAGCCACTTCAGCCCCAGATTTTCCACGCCTGGCAAGTTGGCGTTTGCAGATCTCTGAAAGAGAGAGGGAGGCACATGCTCCCTCTCGCAATAAAAGAGACAAACTGAGAGCTGCCTTAGCCTGCGAGAGACGTGCTTGTCGATGCTGGACAGTTTTTTCGTCATCGTCATCATCCAAAACGTCCATAAAGACTTCCGAAGGACCTCTTTCTTCAGCTTCTTCATCTTCTGCGAAGAGTAATTGTGCCAAACTAACCTTCTGCTCTCTTCGACTCATCTTAGCCATGGGTCCTGTGGTTGCACGCGGAAGCAAATCAGCCTTAAGAGCTGTGAAGTACTCAGTTTCTCCTCGACGACGCCGCAGCACACTGTCTTCTAGGTCAATCAAAAGACTGAGATCGGCAACTCCGCCGTCATCATAACCAGGCCCACCAAGGATCTTAAATCCTGTTCCCGGTAAAGAAGGTGCATCCAAAATCTTGGCGGATCCAAGCTATGAAAGAAGATTATATAAGTGAGTGATAAAGGTCTTGGATCTGACAGGGTACAGGCAGAATTCTTGATAGCGATCATTCAAACCATGAAAAACGTTTGAGATTTCTCTCACCTCATCTGTCGGTGGAGGAGGAGCAGGGGGCAAAGAAGCTTTGTCGAGCTTGCGACTTTGAGCTTTTTGAATACCAGAAGGAGTCCTTGCTTTCTTTCCCATCGTTTATTCTAAAAAACCGAAATTCTGCACCACCGTGGATATAGATGTTTCAGTTGTCAATTGACAGGAAAATGCGCACGTAGATCAAGAGCCACACACAAGGTTGTCAGTTTGGCTGAGAAAAATTACACGTGGAAAGTATTGTAACCTTTCGAGGAATAGAACAAAAAAAACATCCATTTCCAGAAAAAAAACAAAAATATGTATTCAAATTATCTGGGAATTGGATGCTCAATGCCTATGGCTAAATACATACTAGGTCAATCCATTGACAAAAATGGTATTATCTGAAGGGCTTTAATCAACCCTAAAGGATTTCTCTACAAGTACAATCTAGAATACTTCATTAGCTTAAGATCACACAGCAATTCATTTCTACCCTTTATCTATATCCAAGGATTGAAGGACATTATGCCCAGTCAGAAGCATAACATCTATCTGACCCTGATTTTCAATAAGCTTGGTTTGACACAACATTATTTTTAAGCTTGAATTTTAAGTACTCTCATTGTGGGAAGGTAGAAACCCTGATTTTTTTACTATTCCATAAACTTAGGCTTGGTAATTGAAAATTCCTAACCCGATGATCAATTGACTGTGAAATGCTACATCTCCACAGATTCTATTCATCCAATTACTCGCATCTCAACTTTCTTGTACTCCAAAATTACTGGTCTGCCGTATGTCTTGAAGGACCATACTGCATGATACTCCATTTGTCCAAGGCTTGATTTGCATATCAATGTGCTGTGCTGTCTGCTTATCAGGATTGGAAGTAATAATTGCGTCTAGTTCGAAATGTCATCTCAAATAGATTGCGTCAGTTATTTAAGTGTATTAAAGTCATTGATTTGTGACTCTGGCTGGGCTGTAGATTCAGAAACAAGAATTAGCTTTACTGGATTCATCATTTATTTACTGTACCTATTTATATGCTTACGTACAAGGGCTCAAAGAGGTGTGACTCTTTCAACCATGTTGCAGTATCTGAAGCTACAACGAGTAACAAATTTCAACTTCTATTTATTGAGAGAAATTGGTATTGAAGTCAAATCCTGGTAAGCCTGACTGTCATTAACTATGAAAATCAACCCATATGCATGAGCACTGCCGCACTGTACAATACTCCCTATAGTTTTTATTTTTGATTTGAACAAGAAGGCTATGACTTGCTGATTAATTTTAGGAGTGGATTTAACTCGGGTGGTGCACTTTTGCAGTACCATACAAGGTTTTTGTGGACTTCGAGAATAGAGCTGGAGTAACTACAGGTGGCTGATGCAGATTACTAGTTAATTGATTAATGATTTAATCGGTTCATAAAGTTGTAAATATGAGTTGGCAGATCTGGCTGCGTTTCGGTAATTACATGTTGGAGTTGATATGCACATTATACATTAAAATCAGCAATGTCCATTAATCTTTATCTATTTATTACTATGATACACCGAATTCACTTTGAAATGACAGGATATTTTGCTCACATTTTTCTATTCACTTTGACTTTGAGAGAAAGTTTTGCAAATCATTTCCTTCGCAATTTTTTGCTCCTAACACATAACTTGAGATAGCTTGCAAATTCCATCAGACATATATGCTGCTTATTCATTCCTTTTTTACCAACCCCCCAGCAGCAATGCTGACTCAGGGAACTTTGTTGAAGAATATACAGTAACAGAGCGTTGCATGCAGACTGTTGCTTTCCACATACAGACTTCATTTAAATACCTTGCAACATGATCAAGGGATGTCAATTGTTCTTGAATTTCTGTTATCTGCTCCCACTTTTAGGCATGAACAAATGGAGGCAATTAGTGAGCACAGCCTAAGCTTTGCATTTGAAAAAATTAGAAGATTGACCTCCAAGTAAATATGGCATTGAGATTCCTTCGTGCGACGTCAATGTTTATTGCATTGGCACGCAATTTACGTCAGAAGAGGTTTTGGGTGCAGGAATTGATGTAGTGACGAGGAGAGAAGGACAAACGTTGTCGACATCACAGCTTAAAAACTCATAAGCGCTCGCATTGACAAGATAGCTACGCAAGAGTAGTAATTTCTGACCCATTAAGTGTTGCTTAGTAGTAGATCATTTACGCTCGTTTCGACGACGGTTCTAACGAGATTTTGTGATCACATCACCATCATCTTTTTTTTGAAGGGTGGTGGTTGTGTTGAATTTGCTTGTCACACATTTCATCGTCGTCATCATCATCATCATCAATATTTATTGCTTTTGCTGCTCCTAACCCTTACGAACCCAACCTTAATAGTAGGATGAATTGTCACTATTACCTTCTTCTCGTTGTATTGGTTCTAGCGACGATATCTTTCGTAGATTCCAAGAAAAAGGATCGTAATGTTCCACATGGGCACTTTGGAATTCTAAAGCCTCACGTACCTGGACCATTGTTGGATGTGACGCTTCAGCCAGCAGATGAGAAGGAATTAAGTTCAGGAAAGTCAGTTATGAAGCAAGTATTACCCAAACCGGGAGACAAGGATGAAGAATCTGCAGGGGGTGTCTTTTGCGTACAAGACATTGAGGCTCCCAAGCAAGCAGTTTGGAGGCAAATTCTTGGTATGGATGAATACGTGTCGAAGGTTGCGAAGGTTCTAGAGTGCAAGAATTACGACGTGTGCAAAAACCAAGATGGAACCATAACGATCAAAACACGACAAAGACTTGGTGTATTGCCTGGTTATTCTGTAAGTGAATGTTTGTTATCATTTTCATGATTTATTCATAGACTTACCATCCAACAAAATATGCAATTTTCCAGTATGAAAATTACTATGACCATACGTACTTCCCAGATAAAGGGTCTCTAACTTGGCGCCTTGACTATGAGAAGAAATCAGACTTTGATGATGTTTCAGGACATTGGCATGTTGAGGATCACCCTACGAAAACCGTAAGTTTTTCTCGTATGTACGATAATTCTTGTTTTCGAAAATGTTCTTCACACTCACATCCCTTTGCACTACAATGTATCTCCAGGGTTGTTCACGAGTCTTTTATGCATGTGATATCAAGTTAAATGGTGCTGTTCCGGGACCCGTGTTAAGCTTTATCAGTAAGTCCGCTTTGAAACAAGCAACTGCATGGGTTAAGAAAGAAAGCGAGTTGGATCCATCTGCTACAATACCAGCATTTTATGCAAGTGAGAGTAGAGAATCTGTTACAAATGATAATGAAAAAGTTCCGGAAGTCGCAGGACGTTTCCAGGGATTCAAAAGATTTTCTAAACAGTAGAGCTAACAAATTCAAAGTCACTCTTTCTTATCAATAGGTACAGTCTGTTAGGATTTCAAACTTAAAACGTTATTATAAGGGCTAACAAGCAATTTGTTTCTGTTGGTATTAGACTGACTGATTAAAAACTAAATGGTCCAAATCCAGTGGTGAGGAAGTATGAATGCAAGAGGATAGAGTTGATGGACAATCGCTGTTCTGGTTTCGGTTGAAGACACGACGATATGAGATCTCGAAGTTTTTCATCTGGAACCTCACTGGTATTGGGAACAAAGTCAGGGTCTCTCAAAAGTTTGGTAATTTCTGCTGGGCTTTTCCCTCGAAAGTAATTTCGGCCCGTTGATAGCTCATAAAGAAGCATCCCTAACGACCATATATCGTAGTTATACTGTAATTCAAAGTACGCGGCGTCTCCGGATAGGAATGCTTCTGCAAATTCGGGAGGACAAGCATCTGGACTGTAATCTACAGGACTTTCTCCAATGGGTATTGCCGATTCCAAATCGATACCCTTGATGGTAACCTTACTTATTGTATCCGTGACAACGAAGTTTTCTGGTTTCATGTCTGTCCATACCATATTGGCAGAGTGGATCGCCTGGAGGCATTGAATGGCTGCAATGGCACAGTCGCGTAACGCTCTCCCTTGGAGTGGACCATTCTCTTCAATGTATGTTTTGAGATCTTGAATCCCCCGTTCCATGATTATGGCTGATTGTGTCACAAGTTGACGGTTGTCACCAGCACGGCCATAAAATTGATAAATTTGAACAAAGGATCCTCCTCCACTAACTCGTTCGTAATTTTTAGATTCTCGTCGTAATGCCTCGATGTTGCTGGATATCTTGGCACAAAGGGGTGGACCACTCAAAGGCAATCCGTTTCCATCGTTTCGATAACAAATGTACATCGTTGACTTTCCAGATGTCGTTTTCCTTGGCTTTCCGGCTAATAAGTAACTACCATTACCAATTATCAAGCCGTTAAGATCGTATTGTAGTTTTGCCTTTGCGAGTGCTTGTTTCAAAGATTTTTCATCCAAGGCTGGCTCAGAAAGTTTACTATTGGCTCGTAATTGAATGATTGATGGATTTCCAAGTTTGTACGTTGAACCTGAGGCAGTTTTGACAACTTTCATAATCATCGCATCTTCAGGATTTTCGAGTGGACTTGTCTTGATTACGTCGCCATCCGCAAGGACAGGATGGTTTCTCACAATTCCAACGAGTTCTCCAGACTTAAGAATTTTCCAATCGTCGACTATGGGTGTTTGCAATAATGCTGTGGAACTAGATGAAATAACTCTCTTTTCCTGTATTAAAAGACTTGTGAAGGAAGATTGAAATCCTTGACTTTTAATCACTGCAAAGAGCGTCAGAATTGTTAAGTTTAACCAAGACATATTTATAGTCAAAATCTTTCAGTCTCAATTTGAAAATTCTTCTCTGATCTTGTGAATTACAAATCCAATGAGTCGACTTTTTTCAACGTCACAACGGAAGTCCGCTATAAAGTGGTTGCAATGTACCATTCCTACATGAGGCAAATGCACATATTCATGACATACTGGTTTTGTAAAACCATGGACTAAATAAATGCACATTTTAGATGTTAATAGATATTAATTCCTACAGATCATCTGGTTCAGCAACGCATGGGACTGTTGGGGAATACCCTTTCAAATTTCTTCAAATTTCTTGCACTAACTAAATATGTCTATACATGGGATGTGTGTCAAAGGGAGGGGATCAATTGGTTAAAGTTAATCTGAAATTTTGCAGGCATCTTTCAACATTTTTCTTTGCTCTCGTTGCTCTAATTATTTTGACTGTATCCAATCACCTTACAGGTTTGTTGTTTTTACCTCTTTTTTTATAGGCTAGAAAATGGCAAATTGTCTTTGACTGAGGGAACACATATGTTACTGTATTAGATTTCTATCAATGAGAATGACAATAGAAAGTTTTTGAGTAGGGAAATAAACCTCTTCTCTTTACGTCTCCAATGCTTTGCCTTAAACTCTTAGCTTTCTAGCGACATCATGTAACCTAGAGATTGGTGTGGTCCTCCTTTTTTCATTATCTGTATTTTATCGTTTGATCCTATTCTATCTCCCTTCATTGCAAGACATAATTGGCTTTCCTGTTGTGTTGATATTTTCAATTAGCGTCGTCTTTCCTTTTTCTTTTGAGTTAGGGTCATGGATCGTCCTTTCCATACTCGCGTTTCATCAAAATTGGGTTCTTAAGTTCAATGTGCTTCGATCATGGACAACATGGGTCTCTCTGACAAGCAGAATCTACTTGAGGTTGTTGGAGGCGTAGCATTGGTGCTTTGTCCAGCTATTGGAATTATTGATCAAATGGGGCAACAACACTTGAAGTGAAGACAGAAATGTATACCTAGGATGCACAAGCATGACAAATACTGCTAGATAAATTATTTTACCAAGGGTAGTTATATCGTGCTTTGGAATTATCACATGTATAAAGGCCACAAATATATTTACCAAGAATCGAATGATGGGTAATTTGTTTTCCGCATTAATTCAAATTAGATAAGTCGAGTAATCCAAAACCTGTTTACCAATAATCTTGTAATAACTATTTTTCCCAGATTCAATCTAATTTGATCTGTAAAGTAATCCTTAACTTCTAGCGAATCAGTCTTTAGGTAAAGAAGGTCGAAGAAAGCAATATAGCAACGGTCCATAAACAGGAGTCAGAAAGGTGGCAAGGCCGAGAAGATTGCCAATGGAGCTGTTTGGTTTTCGTAACCTGTAGTCCTGTGGAACTAGAGATGCAGCTATTGAAGTCAAAATCGCCAAGTCAACGGTTGATACGCTGACTAATTTGGATGTTGAGGCTAACTCTGAGTAACCCTGAATGAGTGAATCCAAATCAGACCAAGGAACTTGAGTTGCGAAATACGCAGATAAAGCAAGGCATAAGCCATTGATGATCTTGTTCTCAAGAATATTTACGGTAACCCAGTCTAATTCATTGATCGTGCTAGTGGATTTTGGCTCCCCCCGAAGAAACATGTAAGGACCAAGTAGGAAATATCCGAAAAAGCTGGCAGATATCAAAAAGGGGAACGCTGGTGGACCTTTCGATGATGCCTGAGGCTGAGCAAGACATGCAATTGCAATGGGTATGACAGCAAACTGATTGAAGACAAATAAGAAAAGTTCATTGACATTTGGTTTTTGTGGATTCTCCAATATGGACTGAAGGATACCCGTATCAACCGCCGAACCCTGAAATTCTCCTGGAGCAACAAAAATCGTATATAGCACTAAGAGGACCCATACAATAGCAAATGGAATATTAGATTTATTGATGAATGTTGATTCCTCGATGTCAGACGATGGAGTAGTTCGTAAGGCGGTCGAACATCGAGGGGACACTTTGTTAACTGGTACCCTTGCGGTTGATAGTAAGTCTGGACTGTTTACCAATTTGAGATCAGAATATTCGACGCGATTTAATGGGAGGAAACCTTGGCATTCACCTAATAGAACGGTGAATGCAAGAAGAGTGATTAACTTTACCATCTTAATTTTTGGTCTTACGATGTTGGCCTTCGATCCGTTTTCACTCTGTCTGACTCGGGAATTTCAATATGACGTATGCAGGTGCGACTCCGACGGAGTTCAATGAAAAAGCACAAAAAAACCAAAACATGAGCATCTGATGATATCAGTCTCATTTTGCTGATGAGTCGTTGAATCAGGTACCTCATCCCAGAAAATTCAGAATGAGTCCATACACCATAAGAATTCAGATTGGAAAGACAAACCATTATGACCTCAAACCAGGATAGACAATAAGGAATGCCTATAGTAAATGTTACAGGATGCTGTCAACTTTAGTAGAGATATCTTTCACAGTTTTACTGTCAGGGAAAATTGAATCATATACAAAAAATACCTGATTGGTTAATTTATCTTTTGAGAAAGGAACGATTCTGTAATCTATATGAGTATAAGGATAGTGACAGCAAAGAGAATTCTCCAATAGTGATGAACACCCTGTATTAGGCTATCACCAGATGCATAGGCGTATAAGGTAATTCAATGCATGATCAATAGTTCGCTCAATTTCATAGACAAATTAAATATGTAATCTTTAGGCTAACAATATACCATAGTTTTTCAAACTTAATCCTTTTATTGAAGGATTCAGTTTAGCCTTCTAAGTATTATTATTCATTCAACAAGTTTATGGGTAGCTTACTAAAGTGCATTATGACATTGTATCAGATATGACCATACTGTTAAGCAAAATAAATATTCAGATCCAGGATTTTTCAACCGGTTAACAAATCTAGTTACGGGCAATGTTATGTATCCATCTATTTCATATTTAAGAAGTGGATTCACAGTAAATAAAAATTTTATGTACACTTTCCGTCAATACCAATATTTTTTTAAAAGGAGAGAAAATATAATGCTTTCCAAGATAATTGGGCATTTGCAAGACAACTCCTAATTCTATTGGCAACTAGGCATCAATTACAGAAGTAGACTAACTTAGTATCATCAAAGGTCTGCCCAAAGGAGTCAATGAGAATTTCGTGATAGTGATTCACCCAAAATATATTCCGTTAAGTGGACAAGAATCCTTGATCATTGATGCTACCAATATTGTGATTTTCTCATGTTCACATCCATTGTAATATTATAGGCTGATAATCAGTTGCTACCCCAAAGTTTCAAACGAGTATAACTAGAAAACAGTCTCATGAGAGATCAGTGTAAATTGAAAGAAGGGTGACCAGGAGGAAAGGATACCCAACAATATATCACCCTTCCCAAAAGCCAAACATGAAAATGTTCAACTATTCCATACATTTTCCCACGTAACGACTGGAGGCTACATATTTTGCATGAAAGTCAGCGATAGATTGAAGAAACTTAGTATTTCAAATCAAAATAAAAATCAATACTTTAAGAACGTGAATAATTTCAATAAGGCCCTCATCTTAAAAATTAAAGATAAAACTTTAATGGAACTATTTTTTATTGATAGCTACTCTTGCGATATCATTCAATGACTCAACTTTTTATGCCTTTTTCCCACCTTTCTTTCCTCTGTTATTGTTTGCTCCCTTATTCAATCCAGAGGATACAATCTTGACATCGGAACAAATTGTTTGGGACCAGTCATTGTCATTCACTCGCTTCATCAACTCACGATTACGATCTGCAAATGAGGATTTGTCTCCATCTCCTTTCATCAATATCTCGAGACATTGCTTGGCGGCCTTGCCGCGTTTCAAACTACCAGGAGTCAACTTGATTTTATACTTATACTTTGCAAGAGTTTGATACGGTGCACATACCGGTATGGCAAAGAGAAGAGAATCTTCCATCACAGGTATTCCAGTTAATTTACTCAATTCTAGTGTATCGTCAATAATATCATCGGATTCACCATCATGGTCAATTGAAATTCCCTCCGATGCTAACGTGTTATTCCAATCTTTCTTTTCCATTTCTTTCTCGGCTTTTGATTTACGCCCTTTCCCTGCAACGTCATCATCATCGAGTTTGACGTGACCGTACTTTTTCAATGTCCTGATAATGCCTGATAAACTTGCAGAGAAGTTATCAATTTTCTTTGTTAACTTTAACTCCAACAATCGATTTGCAGCTGTAAGTTTTAGTTCGCTTGACTCCAAGGAATTCAATTGTTCTCCGATTACGTCAGCGTCGAATTTTTCCCATCGAGTTGTCATTTCGCCATTACTTGACACTACTTCAACGCATTTTCCAAGTATCTCTTTTACGTCATTAGATAGAGACTCCGCAACTTCAGCTGCGCTTGCCATCAACAAGGAATGGGTGGCCTTCTCCGCTTCCTGTTGATTCTCGGATTTTGGCTGAAGTTTACTTTTCGTTGGAGCTCTAAATTGTTTTTCTCCGCCGTGAAGGGCCATCAATGCTAAGCCTCTATCTTCATCATCTTGGTCAGAATACTTGTTGGCCAACTTTTTCAGTTTTCCCTTCTTTCCGCGCTTGGAGATGTCAATCATAGGAGCCTTGGGCTCAATTACAATGGAAGTTGAAACTGCTTTGGATTCAGATTTTTTTTGTTCTTTCTCCGGGGGAGTCCGCTCGTCGATTGCATTCTGTGCGGCTTCCAAGGAACCATACTTTTTGATGAGCCTGCGTTCCTTAGCAGAGACTCCTTTTGGCTTCTTTAGGCCTTCCGTTATCCCATCCAGGTTAGAATTTTGGTCCTCCTTAATGTAATCTTCATCTGTAGTAACATTGTCTGCCAGCATAATCTCTTGATTACTGTCAATTTTGACTTCAGGAGCTTTCTGACTTTCAGCTTCATTGATTATTCCTTTTTCCAAAGGTTTAACCTCAGCTTCATCAGTGACAACATGCTCTTCAACACCATTGCTTTCTTGAACTTCCTTCGTATCACTGACTTTATCGTTATTAATCTCTCCAAAGACTGTCTCTTTTTCTTCGCTCAGTTGCTTTCTATCTTTGAACGAATTTTCGTCGTCGTTTGATTCAAGAATTGGTTTTGGGCGTTTAAAATTACTAGGATCGTCTTCTGTTTCCAAAGCCTCCAATAGTGCAAAGTCACGTCTTTCGTTTTTGTGTCTAACGATACTATCATCATCGCCTAATCTGAAAAGTACTCCGAGACCCATTTCCAATTGCGATGGGGGAAGGAAGTTTTTCTTCCCTCTCACCATGAAAGATCCAACTGTTAAGTATTCTCCAGACGGCGCGGTCTTGGAAACTTGATGAGACTCTACCCACCAAGCGGACGTAACCATTTTCGAGTCCCAGGCCGATGAACGACAAATAGTAAAGTTTCCAGCTTCTCGGAGAGCCTGCTGAGACAATGGTAGTGGTAGAGTCTTCCCATCCTTTTGTCTGTGTCGCTTTGCTCTTAGAACACAAGACGCGGCACCATGCACGTCCGCGTGAAGATAAGCATCGCCTACTCTCAGATAACGCTTGACGAGAATTTCATTCTGATGAGCATCACGGCCTCCGATTACCAAATAATTGTCTGATGTTATAAACCAATGAAACTTCTCAAACCATAGTGGCTTCCTCGTCACTTGTATCGCAGTCGTTAATTTGCTCTTTTTCTGGATCTCGGCGAGATGGCGGTGTGCAGTAATTTCTGCTGCCTTGAGAGCTTTTGTCGAAGCTTCTTGAGTTTTTATAGCTTTATCCTTGAGAGCACGGTATTTGGCAAACATGTCACGTGAATTTCCATGCGCTGACTCTTTCAGTGATACCTTGACTTCTGTGACTTTGTTCTTCCCTTCCACCTCTTCATCGGATAAAGTGTTCGGTAGTGAGAGTGTCATCGAGTCATTTTCAAGATCAAGACGTTTTATAAGGAGAGCGATGGGGTTTTGATTTGCCTTTTCGACCACAACCAGTTGTTCAAGGGTATCCCAATTCATGCCTGTGTCTAGTGCAGCATTAATGACATTAAGCGCTTTATCGACATTTTCTGCGTTTAGTTCAATCAGCTGTGCTTGCTTCATAAGGATTTCTTGATCTTTTTGAAGTGTCTCCACGCGTTGCGACAGATCTTTACGAATCTTATTCAATTTCTCTTGAGCTTGTGCTTCTGCAGCTTCAGCTCTCAGAGCTTGTTTTTGGCCTCCAATATGAGCATAGAAGTCATCCACAGCATCGGAAAACGATGAGTATTCTATGAATGATTTATTTTCATGCTGCCTCAATAAATGTGGTTGGAACTCTTCCAATACTTTGTCAGTGTGAGCAAGACCTCCGCTGAGCTTGTCATTATCATTGTCGTTGGATTCTTCTTTTTTCTGATTTTTAAGTTGATATAGAATGTAACCAACAGATTCTTCTTCTGAAATTCTATTCAATACTTTGAATCCCTCTTCTTTCAATGCCTGTAACAAGGCTGTGCAGACATCCGAAGATACAACTGTTTCAAGTGCATCTGAAGTAATTTTGATATCGGGATCCAACCCTGCACACAAAATACAATGTTCCAAGAGAGATGGACCGTAGTGATATACTCCTGATGAAGGCTTCAGAAGGAAGGCTTTCAGTGGTATCGACGAGCTTTTGGACTTCTTGTTGTCGTCTGATTTGGTAGCAGCATGCTTCATAACTTCTTCTCGAAACCAATTCATAGCGTTTTCAGGTGTCATGTGCAAGAGTCCCGTGTCTGTGTTGCTAATACTTGTCGCATATGTTACAGGGTATATCTGTCCAATCTTGACAGATACTTGATCATATTCATGCGACCGCAATAAAGCCAAAATAGTATAATCCGCTTTCGTTAAAATGAGGTTGCCTCTCGCATAGAGTTCTAAAATAAGAGAATGACGAGACTCTCCTGTCCCAAAAATAAAATTCACAACGCGGTCATAATTTCCTAATTGCACGACTCGCTCAAAACGCAAGCCACGTAAATGCTTTCGGAGCTTGGAACAAAATGGTGATGGCATACCATCTTGTTGCAATAAGGCTTGATGTCGAGTGACGTGAAACCTAATGCCAGAATCAAGGAAAAGCAGAGGCTTTCCATCTCCATCTAATTTTAAGAGAAAGGCATCACTATCACTGACACCATCATAGATGTTGACAATTCGACGACCGATTAACGTGCGCTTAACATGACTAATCATTGCACTCACGTCAATTCCATCGAAGCGTACTTTTGATGCTTTGCTAGCTTTTGTCATAGTATAGAGGATAATTCTTTAATGCAGTAGTGCTTCGATTAAGTATTCTTTCCTTTCAATAAATGGAGACAAGCTGAAAATATGTTTCAGATTGCCTGGTTTTTGATGTATGTATGAAGTTAGTGGCTTGACTCTTACTAAGGAATGTAACATCCAAGAACTTCGCAGAAAACTACTAGTACTGTGTTACTCACATACCCCACTTTACGTTCGCAAGTTTCGTATTACAAACATACCCTTTTTGAGACAAACTAAGATGCATTTAGGATATGTGCGAGAAAATCGAAAGAAAATAAAACAAAAGAAAATTGAAAAACTAAGTGTCTAGGTAAAATCCAGGTAAGGAAATTTAGAGATGATGTGGTAAGAAAAGAGTTAGAAGAAAGGACAAATTTGGAGGAAAAGAGTCTATTCAGGATGAAATTTACAACCTCAGCTTTTTACTTTTTATAAGTATTTTTTGTACTTTCATGTGTTCCAAACAGTAGATTATCCTCTCCATTCAAGAACTCAAAGTCTAGGTCCCTCAAGCATAGAAGCCTAATTTCCACAGGAAGTTTTCATTTCTATCAAACGTATATGAAGGGCAAGTTAACAATAATACAAAATGCAGGATTTATCAATTCACAAGAATGTGGTCATCCAAAACAAGAATGAGGGCGTATTGTACACCAGGATTTGATTGTATGCTTTACCTTTCATGTAAGTACACAATAAGCTGCATTCATATGTTCAATATCTCACATATAATCTCTGTAAAGTTTTATTAATTCACCTTCCTTATAGCTATTTCTTGGAAGCTACAGAAACACATTTATCCTTTAGGTCATTGAATCTACTCTTAAGCATCAATACCCAAGGGGCTTTCCTTTTTGTTTGTTGATCAGTATGACATTTGTAACAAGTTTCTGCTCATGCACATTTTAGATGTTAATAGATATTAATTCCTACAGATCATCTGGTTCAGCAACGCATGGGACTGTTGGGGAATACCCTTTCAAATTTCTTCAAATTTCTTGCACTAACTAAATATGTCTATACATGGGATGTGTGTCAAAGGGAGGGGATCAATTGGTTAAAGTTAATCTGAAATTTTGCAGGCATCTGTCTTTTTAGGACCGTCTCGGGGGTTGGCTCAGAATTAAACTATTTTGGCCAATCAGAATCAAGTACAATTTTCTTATTTGTGGCAACTTACTGTTTAACCCCCCTCTCATAGACACAAAAATGGGTAGATAGAGCTGCGGCATACTCATCGTCTCTAGGTGCACTCGAAGAATTGCAGTGTGAGGTAGTTACCAACAACATTCGTCATTCCATGAGCAATGAGTCACGAAATATGTCAGAAAATGTACAGCTTAAGAAGGAGCGGGGACGATACAGGAAGCTAATTAGGAGAGCTTCGGAAGCAAAAGAAGGATGCGAAACTTCTGGTATTTCTTGCCCATCTGATTGGAACGAACTTGTTCAAATGGATAAATGCCCTGCAGTCAAGCCAGAATTAAGATTGAGACGTTTGAAGGGCAAGTGCCAGAACACTGAAGGCGCTGATCACAGAGCTATATTGCATTACATTTTAATGCGAAATTTTACATCCCTAAACCATGGAAATGGAGAAGGCTGTCTGCCAAATATTCCGAGTTGGGCAACAATTCACAATTTTGCTGCGGTAGAAAGCGTAGCGGTGATCGAGATTCATCTCAAAGTTTCGATCAAGACAACCTGGAAAGAAATTTTGGAGCGTTTTCATTGTTTTTCGGATAAAGGCTTACACCTTCCGTGTCGCTGGTTTCAGGGAGAAGTACCAAAATCGATAAGTGATGTTCTCATGTACTCAACACCCGTGTCCAAGAATGAATACCAAAAGAGGAAAAAATTACGTTGCGAAGATGGACATGTCAACGTTTCACTGATGGACCTCTTGAAACCATTATTTCTTAAGCAAGAGGAGCTCCGAAAAGAAGGGTATCCGATATTTGACTCGAAGTCAGACACTTCTGTTTCACCATCAAAGGAGGTGGAAAAGTTTGCCCAGAAATTACCTACGCTTGAACAAGCTAAAGTAATTGTTCATGAATACAATGCCCCAATCATTCCACAACAAAATCACACCCAAGAACTACGGTTTGTGAAAACAAGTCATAAATCCCAACCAAATGAACGACGAATATTTGGCCTTGACTGTGAGATGGTTAAAACTACAGCTGGCGTAGAGCTTGCGAGGGTTACTTTAATTCAAGTCGAAAGTTCTGGGGATGACAGTAAGATCAGCCACCGCGTAATTCTCGATGAACTCGTTAAGCCTCAAAATGTTATACTGGATTACTTGACAATCTACTCTGGCATTACTGAGGACCTTATTCGTGCAGTTGAGACAAGAATTGAGCAAGTGCAAGCATTTCTCGTGAAGTCGATAAATAGTAACGATGTCATAATTGGCCATTCACTTGAGAATGATTTTAGGGCGGTGCGATTGATTCATGACGTTGTTATTGACACCTCTGTAATCTTTCGAGGTTATAATGGACGGAAGTATGGTAAGATGTTTGCTGTACGAATAAATCATTTTCCCACTCGTTTGCCTCATAACAAATATTTGGATAGCTTTGAAACACTTGACGGCGTCGCTCTTGAAACGGACTATTCAGGACACTCGGCATGGGCACTGTAGTGAGCAGGATGCACTTGCGAGTCTCGAGCTCGCCATTCAACGGGCAAGACAGGGATCCTCGTTTCGGCTTATTGAAATGCAAGACTCTCGTGAAAACCTTTTGGAGAAAATCCCACACGAAACCGATCACCCTGTTGTTTGTATTGGGCCATCGGTTTGGTTGCGGGATCATGTAACATGCCTTTCCACAGCAGCACATGCTCTTATATGTGAAAGACTTACCGATAACAATCGAAAGGCTCTCATTTCGTGGTTGTCAAGCTCCAAGAGAAAAGCGAAAATGGTTTGGTCAAAGTTCCCTGTCAACTTTGACAACAATGATTTAGACCTTGTCAATCAAACATTTGTAAGTCTTCCTTGTTGGATGGGAATAGATGTTTTACTTACTCACACTTACAATTTCACAGGAAGAGTTATTCGAACGTGCACTCCCAAGAACTCTAATACAAGTTGCCTTTCAAATAGATGTCGAACAAGCAAAAGAATTTTCCGCAGTTCGTAAGATTCGAAAAAATCCTCGAGCATCGCTCCCATGGACAATCGAAGACGAAGCATCCTGTTCCGAGTCCACAACGCGTGCTCAATCTGGACATGTTATCTGGATGAGTACATAAGAATATGACTCAATGCCAGACGTCTGGAGGGTGTCATTGGAATCGGGTAGGACGGGTACATACATATAGATTAATATATCCAATTCATGAAAGAGTGCTTGTCAATACTTCACCTTGAAATTTAAGCATTTTGAATTGCCCAAAAGCGTGATGATGGCTAAGTCATGTGCCTTTCAATAAATAGGATTCAGAGTATTCACTTTTTCTTGCGCAGTTCGGGTACATACATGCGTTGAAGGCGAGAAAAATGCCTAAACCTCGTTGAGTCTCAAGCTTACTCAACTAGTTCTAAGTTAGTTGATCACTGAATGCCATTGGTCTACTTGTACATAGTTTGTATCGGTATATACTACTTTACGACTGCATTCATGTTGTTAAGCTCAGACTCCAAGTAGGAATCTAACACAAAATTGAATTTCTGGTCATGTAAACTAGATTATTTTTCAACTATAAATTGAGCCTCAAATGAATGAATTCTCAGATATCTTCATAAACATGATGTTGGAGAAATGCAATGCATGCAAACAACCAAATCTTGGTAAAATGAATGTTTGGACAGAGTGGACATCGATTGCCGCAAAGATATTGTAAAGTGGAACGAAAAGTTCACGCACTTTTTAGAAGAATGTGTTCAACGCTTAAATAATTGGAATTGAAGGTAAGATTTGGAACGGTATCTGTGTGGAATGTGCTGCAACAACAACTTTCATGACATTTAATAACTAACAAAGAGAAAATACTCATTAGAGTTAATGTTCAAGAAAGAATCAAGGGGTTGTTTCGGAGAAATTAATGTCGTAGCGCAAATAAGGACAACCAACAAAAATTAAATGACGTAAAGGATTGTCTTTTTGTTGATATCCACAAAATAATGTTGATGAAGTCTATGGAGTCTTTATTTCGAAGACACAACATTTAATCAAACCAAAGGATTTCGTGTGGCTGAACAAGCATTATACAGACTAGATTAAGAAGACGAACTGGAACATGGAAGACATCCATGATTGACAATAATCAAGAAAAGGAATTGAGATTAATCAATCATTAGGTAACAGCTGTTGACAACAAAAGGGCCTTGAGTGAAACATCCAAAACAAAGAACTGGTTCAATCCCCTTAGATAAAGACTGATATAAAGGAAAACTTCACTATGGAATTTTGTTGGTGACACAGCCTATATTGCTTTGGGCGTGGTTACTCTGTTATAAGAGCCCGGAACATTTAAGCATGCAATCATACTGATATAGATAAGAGAAATAAAGGGCGTGAAACAATCTCGAAAGAATGTGAAGAAATGAAAGGTTGAGAAAAGATTAAAAATCTCAGATTTCTAACGGCTGTCCATTTTCTGTGAGAGTGTCATGACATCTGGATACAAAAGTTGAACCCCAGGATTGAAATATCATAACCTGGCTCATGACCTGGTGGAATATCATAACCTAAGGTTCAATTTTGACCATTGCAAGCGCTAGGATCTCTCTGGTGGAAAAAGGTGGAGATTGGCTATACTCTCAATACCTGGTGCATTCAACACTGGCTTGTATTGTTGCAACTATTGCCCCGGTCCATCAATGATGGGTAGCACGTTACAGATCCACAGTAATAGGAGATTAAAAGACATGACTTGCGACTGATCACCCCTTGGTCAACATGTGTATTTTCATCATGCCTCTAGGAGACGCTATGCAGCTATGTCAGGGGCAGGGCTATTAAGTTGATATTGTAAATCTAGGCTATTGAGAAGACTATTTCTTACGCTTGTCTGTGTAGTATTTGAGGTAATTTTACCTTTTTATTTTAAATCCATGCTAAGTTATGGTACTTTCACCCCTTAACGCTTGGGCTCCACCGGTGTTGATTACATGTGTGCAAGTTCAGCACTCTGAAGGCTGTAATATTAGTTTGTGAATACTATCCTAATTTTCAGATTTAACTGCAAATGAAAGAAACAGATATCTCCAGCATAGCAAATGTTCACGCTATGCCTACAAACGCGCAGAGTTGCCTTATCTTTGGATTTTCTGCACCAGTTAGCTTAAAGGATTGATGTATTGGGTGCTGGACATGAAAAGAATGAGTGTGGACCCTAAAGGTCAAGTTCTCACCACAGTTCATATTCAGCTTGCAATTGATAACACTGACATCTACAAGAGCTTGTCTGACAGCATGGGGATGTCAAGCAAGGCGGGTGACCCGAAGAAACAAGATAATCATACTGGTTGGTAGAGTTGGAGTCATGTTTATAGTAATATCCTCAACACGATCCCAGGAGGTATATGCTTTACTCTCTCATATATGGTATGTGAATTGGATACACCTGTGAATTTGGCTGACAATGACAATCAAACGACTATCCTAATGAGTAGAGCACCTCTGAAGGGTAATACGTATGTGCGTATGTGACAAATTGTCGTCAAGTCAACCAGTTATTGACTGTTTTGCTCTAAGCTGCTCTAAGAGTTTATACAAATTGTAAATTATGATCTAAAACG
>CAAAJI010000001.1:554215-574301 GCA_900642245.1 Fragilaria radians | reverse complement strand
ATTCAACACTTAACATTTAGACTTTGTGATGTTAGATTAGCGACTTAGATTCATCAATCGTGAATCTTGATAGATTCCTGTTTGTTCCTTAGGAATCTGTAAAAGTTATTCTTACCGTATTGATATGACGGGCCTGAAAAGGTATTAAATGATCTTCTTCATTATAAGCAATATTAAGCATCACTAAATTCATATACAATTACGTCCTAATTGAATTTGTGGAAGGTATAGAAAGAATGGTTACCTATGTGACCTATTCTACATTTAGATGAACAAATATAAGAATATTGAGTCTACTAATATTTAACTTTGGACGTCTCAAGTATCGGTACACACACTCATCTCTTAGCCTTATTAATATATTATAGTATTATTGGACTGTATTGCTTACAACCTATAGTGTTAGGTATTATCTTAATGAACTTAACTCAAGGTATGTCAATTCAGGCCTCCAGTTTGATGACATTGATGGTATTGATTTTATATGACCAACTTTACTGATCGTGGTTTTGAGCATTACTTGGAAACCTTCCATCATTGTTGTATACTTTCCAGTTCCTTTTTAAAGTGAGATTCTTTCCTTCAGGTTGAACAAACAAGTCTGCATTCATGGACAGTGGGACGCTGCATTGTCAGGAAATATTTAACAGTTACGATAAAGATAGTTGCAGGATCAAATGATCATTTTGTTGGCAAGGCAATTTACTCTGAAAGTTTTGTTGTATAGAAAGGAGTAGATAATCCTACTGCTAAAATAGCTTCACGTCCGATCTGGCCGTCAGCCGGCTCTGCGTTTTATGTTATCGGAGTATCCAGACTGAGAGTAAAAAGTTACTAGGGATACAGCTAATGCATTTTTTCTTTCATTCTTTTCCATTCTATATTCCTAACCAAGATACAATAGAATGTTGTTGAGACTTTCTACTTTAAAACATAGAAAATTTAAAGCATTTGTCATGCAAATGCAATCAATAGAGGATAAATCTAATTGCGATTTTTATCTGCAACCAAAATGAAATATCTTCAAAACATTGAAAATATAAGTCAGCATTTTCCGTTAAATTGAGGGGAAAGATGCTACCTAGTCAAAAGTCTACTGATTACTGGTTTAACCAGAACTAAACAGTTTGATGAAAAATATTGTTGTATGTTTGGGATGAACTCCTTCATTTGACTCAATTTCTTCAACATTCATTCAACTAATGAATCCACAGAATTAAAGTTAACAGAACAAGGATAATGTCGTTTCAGCAAAACCAACATTATGCTGTCATTTTATTGCAACTTTTATTTTCCAACTCTATCATCATGTGTAGTATAATTAACCCTGCGTAACCAAGCAAGCGCCAACTACTAGTAAATCAACAAAACGATGCTTTTCGTGGATTGTGTCAAATTTACGATTGGACAGAAGGTTGCCTGCCAGCAGTGTAACGTTTGGTATATTTTTTGCTCAAAACGTTACATCACGGATTCAGTCTCGAGATTTCACAACCTTGACTCGATATTTCAATCCTCTTGTTCTTTTCCAAGTCTGATCAATATGGCGGCTAACAATATGGCTAGTATGCTGATGGGAGGAGATGACGATGATTCATCGGACGATGAAAATGTTTTAGAAGCTGGTCTAGGATCCTCCGTTCCTGTCGCTGCAAGCGTTACAACTTCTGATGATTTATCACGTCTCAAGTCCTTGTATTCGACTGGAAACAAAGGCTCAAATCCATTACCTTCTCAACAAGCAACCCAAAGTCTTCCTCAACAACAGCAAAGCCGTCCTTCTAATCTTTCAGCTCAAAGTATGGAGCAAACAAATCGTCCTTCTACAATGCAAGAGCAATCACATCAAAAGCAAGCACAGCAAAGGCAACCACAACAACAAAATCTTCAACCTCAAGTACAATCGACGCAAACTTCCCGTGGATCATCAGTATCATCATCTTCAGGATCTATATTGTCATCCAGTCATATCCAACAAGCTCACAACATTCATTCTCAACCGAATCAGCCCTCTCCTCAAACATCGTCGCGTCCATTGTTTCCCAATCGACCGCGAGAAGCAGATCCATTTGAACCCACACCTTTGACAACAATGATATCTCGTCACTCTTCACATATTCCTCCACCCGCTCTTCAGCAGCAGCATTCGTCATCAGAGTCATCCGCCAATACAGTTCGCACAAGTAATTTAGGCATTTCACATAAAGTAGGTCAACAATCTAACATACTTGTGCAGCAACCACAAGGACAAGTACAGCAACATCACGCATCCTCGATTCAGCAGCCCCACCAGCGTCATTCATCTTCTGTCCTTCCAATCTCAACATCCCACTCAATCCCGAATCAACCGCAACAGCTGCGCCATCATCTATCATCAAATTCTGGATCACATACGCCAATGGCTGGCAACAATCTGATGCCTCCTGCAAGTGTGACACATTCAGCCACGTCTGCTTCTCATAGGGCTCAACAAGAGCGAGATTCTAAGAAGGCGAAGGACCAATTCCTCATGTTCACTCGAGTTTTGATGAAGTATCTAGAATCAAAGGATCCTGGCATGCACGCTCGTGCGAAGCTTGTCATTCGAGATTGTGCTGAGAAGAGTAAGAAGAAAGAGCAAGGATACGAATCAGTTACGGCCACAATGAAGAAAAGATTACGAGATACTGTTGGAGAACAGTACTGGGCTCGAGCCGAAGGCTACCTGAAGCATTTTCAACAAAAGTTTCGAGAGCAAAAAGGAACATCTGGATCATCTAATGCAACAGCCTCGTCGTCATCTATGTCTCAAGTACCATCGCAACCGCAGCCAGTGATGTCCCAGTCACAGGTCCAGGCTAAGTCTTCGTCGCAACCACAATCACAACAAGCAATGATACAACAACAGTTGGCGGAGCGTCAGCTTGCAGAGCGCAGAGCTCGGGAACGTGTCGCCGAACAAGAAAGCCAGAAAAGGGATCTTGAGAGGAAAGCTGCTTCTGCCGCTGAGGAAGCCATCCGCAAGCAGAAGCAACAAGCGTCAGAAAAGATGCGTGAAATCCAAAACATGAAAGCGCAAACTGAGCAGCAACGTGGAAATGTCAATTATTGTGGAAGTATGCCAAACTCCATTTCTGCTATAAAGCGGCCAGCAGAGCCGCTTTTAAACGTTAAGCGCAAGTTGAGTTCCTCTTCCATTTCATCCACCGCAAATATTCCACAGTCAACGTTAGGAAGATCAGTTCCCGCTCGTCCAGCTCCCGATACCGAAGTAGCACCTCGAGAGTACAGTGAACTAATGGAAATGCTGGATCATGCGGTTGATTATGACTGGACTACAGCAGGACTGCTTCTGGATAACAAGGGAGACGTCGATCTCAACGAAGAGCAGAGAAATTTGTTGTATTCAAATGCTCCTGCAAAAAAACTGAATGATTCAAGAATTCGCCGTGGTTGGAACGACCGAAATGTTATATCTGCTCGAGCTGCATGGGCCAAAGTGCGTCTCCCAGAAATCCATCGCGAAAACAAGGAAAGTCAATCGTCCACTCCAATTGTTGCCGGTGTGTCCTTGTCTAACAAAGATAGCAACCCCGCAAAGATCAAGACATCCTGGTTTAATGAGGACAAGGCTGAGACAGACAAAACTCTTGCTCTCCTTAGCGAGTCAATGCAGATTTACTTGAAACGCGTTTTAGAAAACGCTTTACAATGTGCCCGTCAACGTGAGAATCTTGATGGTATACGATTGTGGCATTTACAGCACAATGGCTCCAAGCCGCCTATCAGCTTACGCCTCGGCTGTGATGTTAGCCGCCAGGTTGCACTTGCGGCAGGTAACGCTGCTCGAACAGTGCAACGTATGGAAGAAGCATTGGAAAGGAATCCTTTGCCCAAGTCTGACCATGATGATTCTAGCATCCTCACGGAAGCCACATGCATGGAAGACTTGGCATGCCGTCCCACGCTGGCTGCAGGGGCTCAAAAGGCAGCATATGATGCCAAAAGGTGTTTTGAAATAAGCGGCGGAAAGGATTCCTCATTGCCTCCACTGGGGAGAGTCCCGAAACAGGCAAAGATTCTTGCTCAAGATATCAATATAAGCATGGAACTTTCCAATGAAGGAGCGCCAAAAATGACATCCTTTCGTTTTCTCTAGGGGAGCAAAGTTCCCCATCTGGACACTTTCATTTTTTTTCACTGATTGACCATCTATGACTAAGCTTTAGGGATGAAGCAAGTACTAATTCCTTTTAATTGAGGTCTAAATTATTTTTTTAGGAATACATTAGTTAGTTGGTCGGAGGAATTTTGGCCGTGTTGGCTTGCTGTTTTGAAGGAACACATAATATTTCAAGAAAGGAAATGCATTAGGCTTATCATAAAGCTTAGCGAGACGAGACTGGTCATCAATATTTTATAGGCAACTCTTCAATGATTTCAAGCATGTCCTTAAGAGAACTAGTTACCTGAAAGTAATAATGCTTTTTTTACTTCAAACTTTCTGAAATCTTATTTAAGTGGAACATCGTTTACAAATGAATTTTTTCATTCAGCTTATGATGGAAATTATTTTGTCTTGCGTTTTGCTTTTTCTGTTTGTTGTAAAGTTTCAAATTATCTTTTCCAAGGGAGGAGAATATAATGTTTTGAGTACCAATATATATTCTTGGGTAATTTTATTGTATCTCTGACATGCATTATAAGGTACTTCGTTTTGACATTGAAATAGTATGATATTCATCTGGCATGACAATTGGCTTTCAAAACATTTGTAAACTCAAATCCTAACCAAGAAGAATTTCACATGATTTGGAATACTTTACTTTACATACTTGAAATTAAAAGTACCATAAAATGATCAAATCGTTCATGTCAAAAATTCGTCTGGAAATAAATTAATAGACATTGAGATAGATGTATTTGTTTTCCGGTATCGGACACATCCCTTACTGTTAGTATATTCTACATTGATATTCAAACGGTAACGGTTTAAGTGTCCATTTCATGATATAACAATTTTTCATCAGGATTAGGGGTTAGGAGATTAGCAAGGATCAAATATTGACTTTGAACTAAATGGAAAGCATGATTAATACCTTTCAGGACCAAAATAGCAATTTTGGCATGGCTGATTTGATTCAAATTATTTCAATCATGTTTCACTCCAATTCTTGCAAAGATTTGAATATGAGATCCGATTTTAGAAAATAGTCTAAATGGGATCATAACGTTACACTGTGCAATCCATTGAGCTTCGAATCAATCTGAAATTTGCATATACGCAAGTTTGTGGATCATGCGTTTGATACCCTTTCGTGTGATGAGAAACGGATGCTGCCCAAGGAGCCTACTCAGAAGACTAAGATTGTTCAAATATTGCTGAAGAGTCAGACCTTGTTATCTCTTGAGCATTGCTTGAAGAGGAGATTGCATGCAGAGTGTGCATCTGATCATCAACGGGGCGCACCAATTATTCAGGATTATATGTCCATATCCTTCTATTCGTGTACACATACCAAAGGCAATATACAACTGCTGAAAGCGAGTTGCTATCAGCTTTCAAAACTACAAATACTAATAATAATAGGTTATCCAGTCAAAGTCTTTACAGACCATAATAATAACAGTTTCGAAGGTTTATAAACGTCACATGGCGTTTTACTCTGACTGTAACTCCTTGAAGAATGTGGAGAAATATGTGGGTATCTACCACGAAAGAAAATTATTGTTACGGATATCTTATCCTGCCTAGACATTAATGGAATCAGACAACGCTCTGATATACTCTGACGTATGAATCCAAAAGGTAATACTTTATTAATAGGTAATGAGCAATATCCAGTCTATAAGTAATAATAGGCTATGAGATGTACTTTTGTACCAGTATCGGAGACGTTCCGTCCCTTAATTGAAAATAGACAATAAGTATACTCTATGTATTTACACATCTATTTACATATGTTCAAGTTAACTGTGCTTTTCATTTGCCTTACAAATTTGGATGATAAAAATTGTGATGACTAAGTATTGCTTGTAAATGCAATGCTTTCCAGAATCATTTAGTTAGACGGAAAATAAATGTGATTCAAATCATGTTACAATCCAACTCTTGAAGATACAACCCAACTCTTCAAAAGAGTTGGAGATACAATTCAACTTGTCATTTAATTTGAGGATGCAAAATTAACTCTTTATAAGATAAATTCGTCACAAGGCTTGAAGAAACAAGAGGATAAAAATAAAACTATAGATATACTATAAATTAGATTATATTTTCACATTGTGTTTATTCATCACTCAACATAGTGCGAGCTCTATCACTTCTTTAAGAGCCAGAACACATATAGGATTAAGAGAAAAAAGGACTATCTTAGCCTCACTACGAAGCAAAACAATATACCAGATAAGGTAGTAGCTGTACTTCATAGATCAAAAGGGAAGTTCTCATTTCAAGCCCTCACTATTGCTGGCTCTCTAGATTATATGTGCGGCTTTCACTTCTTTTTCATGTGCTGCATCTTAATCACCAGTCACCTTCTGTAGTCAAACTTATGACTTATAGGCATATTCCAAAGCTAAGGAATCTTTTCCGAGGGTGCACAATTTAGGACAGTGCAGATTATCCAATGCATCTTGGCATTGACGCTTTCTTTGGATAAAAATCTTTATACGCTGCTATAAACGATGGACAAAAATCAAACCAAATTTATTCATGGGCATCCTATGCATCTCCCTTTCTTGTTTTTTTCTGAACATTTGTAGAAATATTTTTGAAAAAAGAATCATATCATGCGTTTCTGATTGCTACCTTCTTTAAGCACAATATTGAGAAAGAATCATAGCATGTGCTTCTGATTACTGCCTTCTTAAAGCACAATTTTGTTTTGCAGGCTATGCCACACCCCCTATTTTCCTAGTTCCAGTAAAAGTGGTCTGCATGTCGACCATTGAATTCAAAACCAATTATTTTTCTGAAAAAAACTTCAAGCAGATATTTTTCGGTATCATGGGCAAATCTAAAAAACCGTTCATCGATAAGAAGAACGCATCGACGTATCATCTCTTATATAGGAGCCAAAGAGATGTTGGTGGAGACGGATCGGGCACTGTTTTGTGGCCTAGTCCTGATAATGACAAAGTTGTAGATGCAGAAATCCTCCAAAGTTCTCATCCTCACTCAGGCAAGTTAACTGAGTGGGAAGGGAAAATGAAAGAATTCGGACTTTTAGATGATTATGACTATGAAAAGCATTTGAAGCCAATAACAGGGACTGGAGAGTTTTTTAGACCCGATGGGTGTCGCGATGATCCTTTTAATGACGTTAGAGCCGAACCCAGAAACGACATCTTTGAAGTTGAACGTCAGCTGGATGCAATCGCGCTAACTCCTGATTGTATGGATGACGATATTGCTCATGCATTGTTTGGTGACTTCGAAGATGGTGACTTTGAAGAGTTACTTGATGACTTCTGTATGACGGCAGCGCAAGAGCCAGAAGAAAGTGAAACGATAGAATTTGATTTTGATGCACACATTAATCAACTCATTGAAAAAGCGAAGATGAAAGGTGAATCCAAGATGACTGACATAAGCTCACATGTTTGGGGGCAGAAGCATCATGATTTCTTTAGTAAGGCTAAGGAGTTGAATCGTCTTAATGAAGGCGAGGCATTCGACGATGACGATTCGGGTCATTTTGAAGATTCTGACGAGGATCTACCTGCCAATGGATATTCAGCTCAGCTCACTCCAGACGAAGAAAAGGCTCTTTGCCAAAAATTTGAACAAACTCTTGCAGAATATGATTCCGATGAAGTCGGTGGGTTGGACGACGAGTGTGAATACATAGGAGGAGATCGCTCATTGGAGGGCGATTTAAGAGTGGATGAAATGCTTGATGAATATTTGGTAGAGCGAGATGCCGACTTTTACATTGATGGTACACGTCACCTTCCCCAGTACCAGCGAACAGGAGGACCTGGATTTCTAACGTTACAAGTCCAAGAAGACAAACCAGAACAAATTGAAAAGGTTTTGGCTGAAGCCCAGGCATATCTACAGACACCGGAAATGGAGTTACCTCCAGAAGAAATTCTTATCGATGGAAAATCCTATTTTTCCCAATCATCACGTAATCCATGGGATTGTGAATCTGTTTTATCCACCTATTCCAATTTAGATAACAATCCTGCTTTGGTCGAGCGAGGACGAAGAAGATTAAAGACAAAGAAGCCATCCCTAAAGCCGTTGCCAGTAACGGAGGAAGAAGAGCAGAAGCCAGTGCAGATACTGCTATCAAATAAAACTGGATTGCCCCTTGGTGTACTAAAGGGGAAAGTTAAGGATCATGATTTTGACTACGATACGATTCAAAGCGTGAATAAAGGGGAGAAACGTATGGTTGGAGAGACACTGGATCACAAGAAGCTGCGTAAGCAACAGGTAAAGCAAGAGAGGCAAATAGCCAGAATTCAGAAGAAGATGATGAAGGAAGCCTTCAAGGATGAGTTTCTCAAGGCAGAGGCTACTTCCGATGAGATGGCCGGAAAATCTGTGTTTCGATTTTAGTTAATAACTAATTCAATTTATTACTATTTCCCCTATAGATCTAAATCATAACTAGATTCTTGAGGAAAAATAAGAGAATATTTGTCGCATCGATTTCGTTTTCATCTCTGATTCAAATGATCAGCTTCAGTGTCAATTCAACAAGGATTCATCCTGATCAATATGTAGGAAATGTTTCCTCAAAGATATCCATCTTTATCAACACAGAAAGTAGCACCACCTTTCGAGGGTGAGATTGTTTAGAACCTTCCAATACATTTTTTCACGACATTAAATGGCTTCATGAAGCATCTCAATACTAAAGTGCTTATCATCATTCCACTCACATATCCTCGTCTGACACAGAACGTGAGGTTTTGTTGTACATTTTCTTTAAATGCTATTAAATAATCAAGACCAAGATCCTTTTTATGGTTATTTCTCTGGAAGAAGTTTTTGAAGTAGCTCAATCATGAGGAACCAAAATATTTTCCGTACAGCTAATCAGAACAGTGTGGTTGCAATGGGCAGAATATTTCTCAAAGGCTATGTCTGGCGTAAGGTTTTGAAATCTTATTCTAAAAACGATTCTGTAATAGCATTTGCTTAACTCTTAACCACATAACCATAACGGTGCCTCGGACTATAAGATGTATCAGAATACCCCTTAATGCAGCTGCATCAACAATTACGTGCATCACAATACCTAGACAGAGATACGGATGTATGTATTAAAATGTATAGGTACCCAAAGTCCCAAAATCGCTAGTTTTGTGCATATTGAATAACTGTTACATTGAGTCTGAAAATCGCTAGTTTCATAGAACTGGTAGTGCCAAAGAGTTTTGAAAGCAATCGTCAAGTCGCATGGATACTCTTTCGCATCACGTAATCTTTAAGTAGTGACTTGAGCTAAGTCTATCGCATAGAATAGAAAGAGAATGGGGACAATATAGCACAAGAGTTTTGGCTCACTGTCTTCATTTTGATTGTCTCGAAGAATCAATACTACATAATTATCTCCACTACATGTTGCTGCCCCTATAAATAAATTCATTCTGCTTTGGACTGACTCTCTCCTAGCCTTTGCAAGAGAAGCACTCCATAAAAAGAAGTTTATTGATTTCTTCTCCCATGTCCCTGGGCTGAATCTTTCTGACAATATAAGAAAACAGCAGACAACTTGCGCATCCTCACTCATAGGATTTCCTATTACTCATCCTTTGTTCTGTTTGAGATTATTATAAGAATCTACATTCAGTCTAACCCGCCTCTTCCTCTTTCACCTCTTCTTCATCATAAAAGGCATGCACACCTTCCTTGACCTTTCCGTGGAATTTCAAAAAGATTAAAGCTTAATAAGAAAATCTAGATTGCTTCTTATAGATATTTATTGCGATCATAAAGAACTTAAGTTGTGATCACTGATAGCTCTTTCCATCTAGGAAAATTGTTACTTGAAAAATGCAATAGTAATTGTATGATATTAAGAACATCGTAATAACTATGATGCCTCAAGCTCCATGACGTCATTACATTGCTTTCCAGTAATGGTCTTAGAGACTTTGATTTCCAGGAGACAATTGTAAAGGATACAGCATTACAAAGTGGTCAACAAATGATCAAGAAGCAATCTGATCTTCAAAATAACAATTACACACCACTCATCCATCTGATTCCATCTACTGAGACTGTGCTTTATTAAAAAGGTAAAAACTTCAGAACTGATTGGAAATTTCAATCGAATCTTTTTTTCCAATCTCTAATGGGTACAACAATTGGCATAGTATTATTAGACTGAATTGCTTACAACCTTTAGTGTTAAGTATTATCTTAATGAACTTAACTCAAGGTATGTCAGGGGCAACAAAGTAGCCAAAGGAAGAGTTTTTCTCCTTAACCCTTTCTCACGCATTCCTACCAGCATCTAACTCTGAAAAATGTCACAGTGACATGATGAAGTGATTCCATGATAACAATTAAGGCTGGAGCAGCTTCTTTTTTAGCTCAAAAGATGGCAAATGTCAGGGAGTACCTTCATATATATCTTGAAAGATGTCACGAATGTGCGCTATGGTCATAGGTGACGAACACACAGTCTCACAGGTCAAGAAAGATAGACGTGTTTGATAAGTCACATGACGTAGTGCTCTGCAAAGAGTGTGGGGAGAAGAATACTGATTGAGCACAAGATGACCGCCGCTATGGACACCAGATAAAGTTATGCAATATGAAGCAGATGGCAGCAAAAAAGTCCGCATTAAGAAGCTAAAAATGTGACGAGCGATGTTTTCCATCAACTACTTAAGTATTGCTTTTCTGAATGGATCATGTACTACGAACACGTTTTTACTGGATGTGTATGTATTCGACGAGTATGATGCTTGCAATTGTTCTACGCATTGAATCACGAATAAATTTAGGGAAATAGGCTCACAATTTAAACCAAACATTCCACTTCAATAATTATATGCACCAATGTTACTACATGGTTGGACATGCTATAATCGATTTCATCTGGGCATAATCCTTTGGTTGAGATAGGTTATACCTCGGATAGTTATTCACATTGAACTTCAGATCTCCTTCGCTAGCGTCATAATTCATCAAGAATTACTTGAGCATCAACAATGTATGGGCAGTCATAGCATTATTTCATATCATGGCAAATTCATTCTCACTTCTGTTTATAATGGTACAAAGATCTACATCCCCTCTAATGAAGCCAGCAACTCTCAAAAATGAAATTGACCTCTTTCCAATCTAGCCATATACTCTGAATCAAATTGTCATTGCATTTGTTTACTTTCAAAGGGTCATCTTGGGCAAGTGTAACGTCCGTACCCTCAGGACTGTTCATAAGTACATCTTTGTCTAGGCACCACAGCAACGTCAATCTAAACGTAATGTCGCTTACATGATTCGAGCAAATTTCATGAAAGTCAATTCCCAGCGGAATGCAACATATCCTGCTCGAAATGTACCATTACGTTTGGTTCCAAAATTCCATTTGCCTTAGCGCATCAGGTATGTATGGATCTTAAATTAGTCACACTTCCTTTGAGGAAATAACTCCCGCAAATTAAGAGCTGAAATGTTGAACCCCATAAATGGACTTAATTGATGATTACCTTGCATGATCAAGGTTCTCAACATCACCAGGAAACGCCTAAAATCGAGAGATAAAGCCTGTATACAGTTTGCCTGTTGGTGAATCATATAGTGATAAGGATATCAGCTAGGTTAGAATACCAATAATTTGGATGATGCAACTCATCGTTCTAATTTAATTTGAAAAAGGTCAATACAAGATGATGTATTTATCTGATCATTTTCTAGTCTTGCTATCAGAATGAAATAGATTGATCACAAACTTCATGGAAACTAAAAATAGGTCAAGCTTTCATGAGTTCACTAGCTGTGTGGCAATTGTTTTCACAAATTATTGATTTGTTTTTTTTTTCCGGGGTGTTGCAATGGGAATTTACAAATGTACCTCAACCTTAATGTAAGTATATGATTGGATACGGACACGATTTGACATTTGACTACATATTCCAGTCCTTAAAGGATAAAATTACCGGTTATCTGGTATAGCACTTTCAATATTGGCATTTCTCTCTCCACCGACATGGACAAAAGGAAATGGATGAGGAGGAAGATTTTTTTCGTTGTGTTGTGTGTGGTACAGCTGAAGGCGATTCGTCGAACTTGACAACACAAAGTTCCTTACAGACCAATGCTACCGTAGGCTGTGGACACCAGTTGTAAGTTATATTATGAAGTATAATTATTGTTTTCTTAGGTTATGATGGTGTGCGCTGGGAAGTACCTAAAGTGCATACATTCGTCTTACACAATATCGTTATTATAGTTGCACATCCTGCGTTGAAAGAGAATTATCACGGCGGAAAGATTTTTTTTGTCCAATTGATGGTATTGCAGTCAAAAGGGTAACACTTTCAACTCGAACACTTGATGACGTAATGGTTGAGAAAGACACCAGTTGGCGTCGTCGTGTGACTAAAGTCTTTAATAAAGTAGAATCGGATTTCGATACTCTACTTGAATATAATAATTATCTTGAAGAAGTGGAAGATATTAGTAAGTGAAATAATGAACAATGATTTGTTTCTGGTTCTTCGTTGAAGCAGAAGATTTCTAAACCACCGGTGTGTCCGCCACAACATTAAGTTTATTCCATCGTCAATGAAGAGCACAATGCCGAAGAAATGAAGGCAAAAGTCAAGGCTTACGAAGAAGCCAATCGATCAAAAATTGTAATCCGACAAAGTCAACGTGCCGATGAAGAACGTAGTATAGCTGACAGAATTGCGGCGAGCAACGTAATGCTGAGCGACTAAAGAGGGAATTCCAACAAGAGGAACGAGCGATTGCATTGACCAAGCGAAAGTTCAAACAGGAAGCAGCCGAGGTATTATTGGGCGAACGAGAGGAAGTTTCGGCAGAACTTAAGGCAGCACAAATGTTGGGATATCGGAATGAACTTCGACGGCAGGGACGTGGTGCTGTAGCAGCTGCCAATGCCAATGCCACCACAATTCAGCAACCGCGAGTTCGAGAACCAGATGGAGGATTGCAACGTGAAACAAAGATGGATCGTGAATTGTATCGAAAACGACAAAGTGCTGGATCTGGTATACCGAGTGGAGGGAACATCGCAACTTTTGAAAGGAATTGGAATGAAACTGCATCCTCCCTGTTTTTCGGTTAATTGAGATTGACATTTGACAATAACATTTCCAAGAAATGCCTTTGGAGCAAAGAAACAAATCATATATTATGAAAAGGATTTTGATTCGAAGAATTCACTATGCAGACCATATTCTCCTTTAGGTTCAATTCGCCAACAAGATGTATGAATTATACCTTGAAAGTCCGCTCAACTTTTGATAGCCAAATGTAAGCATATGGAAAACTAGGTCATTTAACAAATCTAATAAAAAAGATATATTTTTGGCTTCATAGATTGAAAGGCTATCTTTACTTTCTTCTCTTATATTTACTCTTGGATTTAAACTTACTGGAACCACGTGCCTTGACCTTCTTCCCATCTTTGGATGGATCAAAACCTCGAAATGTGTAACTAGACGGACGAGGCTTCTCTTCCTCTTTTGGTTTCTTCGAAAATGTGACACGTTCGTCATCAAATAGTGAACTGTTGCCTAGAGCATCAGTCGCATATGCGCCCTTTCTTTTTGGCTTTTCACTCGCCTTCTTCATCATTCGAATATCATCATCACGGACACTAGTCTCTCGATCACGAATTTGATTCCTTTGTGATTCTCGTTTTGTTGCACGAGCACTTGATTTGATGACACTATCCGTGACCACCCTTTTAGGCTGTTGACCCTTCTCTTCAGCTTCTTCTTTTAGCTGTGTTTGGAACCTTAGTAGTTCTTCTCTTGCATCCCTAGCCCGCCGCTTTTTCCTTGTCATTCTATGAGTGCCCGTACCCACTTTTTCGGCAATGAGACGTGCCTTCTCAGCCGTTGCTAGTTTGGTCTGATTCTTTTCTTTTGTACTTGCAAACCACTCTCGTTGTGGACGAGACTTGATTTCATCAGCATGCTCAATGAGATTTTGGGCCTTTACCGCCTCCATCTCCGCAATTCTATCCATTTTTGCCACTGATTCCGCCTGATATACTTCTTCAACATGAGGTTCTAAGGATTTGATCTTCTCTGTGAAATGTGCGACAACACCTTGAGGAATAGTCCTAGATCGGATTATTCCTGATTGAATCGGTCCAATAGATGAACTTTCCGTGTTTCGCTTCACTTTTTCTTCAGCGTCTTTTATTACTTCCTTCATCAAATGACGACGACCCTCTCCGATAAGAGTGCAACTTTTCCCAGCCCTCCCTATTCTTGCTGTTCTACCGATCCGATGAACATAGGTTTCTATTTGACTAGGCATTTCAAAGTTTATAACAGCATGGACGCGATCAATGTCTAATCCGCGAGCTGCAAGGTCAGTAGCAAGCAAAATATCTACGTCACCCTTTCTAAAGGATTCCAGAGCGGAAAGGCGTTGGAGCTGTGTGAGATTCCCATGAAGTTCTGCACAATTGATCCCACAAAGTCCACACAAAATCATCATTCGATGTGCCTGTGCTTTTGTTTCAAAGAAAACAATTGTACGAGTAGTGTAAGTTCGAGTAAGTAATCCCAGCAACATCCCTTCCCGATTTATGCCTTCATTTCCAGCTCTGACGCGGACAAACTCTTGTTCCAGTCTTTCAGCAACCTCTACTTCTGTAGAATCTTCATTCTCCTTGTTACTAATCTTGAATCTACCGGTCTCTTGAGACTAAGTTTTACAAGTTCATCCACTTTTGTATTCAAAGTGGCTGAGAACAGAAGAGTTTGCCGCTCTTTGGGACATGCCTTGACGATTTCATGAACTTCTTCTTGGAATCCTAGCTGCAATAGCCTGTCACATTCGTCCAACACAAGAAACTCAACAGTTTCCAGAGTAACCCCAGCGGAATTTGTAATATGATCCAAAAGCCGACCTGGTGTTGCCACGACGATATCAGGCGATGTTCGTAACTCAGATGCTTGTGCTTGTACATTCTTGGCACCACCTACAATGAGCGAAGCTCGAATCTTACTGAATTGTGCAAGGGTTACGATCATCCCAAGGCATTGAGCAGCCAACTCGCGAGTTGGAGTCAATATAATACATTTGATGCCACCTGATGAGCGTTGATGAATTCGTTCTAGAACTGGGAGCAGAAATGCTGCCGTCTTTCCGGATCCCGTTTGAGCTGAAGCACAAATGTCACGTCCGGCAAGCGCAACGGGTATGACAGAAGCTTGAACTGGCGTGGGCTTAGTGAAGCCCATGGCAGCAACACCTCTCAAAAAGGGACGTGATAAAGTAAGCTGAGCAAAAACTTCAATTTCGTCGTCAGCTGTAACCTTATGGGTATCAAAATAAGAAATCTCTTTCTGCAATTCTTTTTCGTCGGAATCAACACGTGTGTCATCGTTCGGTTCCTCCGCTACACCAGATCGTAATTTGAGAGTGTCTTCTTCTAGAACATTTACATTATCATCCACAGAGTCGTCGTCACTCTCAGAGCTGTCATCTACCGAGTTACCACTACTCTCCTCTTGATCCATGTCGCTAGTGTTTGAGTCCTTATCCACTTCGTCGTCTTCATCATCTTGTCTCTGTTGTTTTATGGAATTTTCCTTCATGTCGCGACGTTTGGCAGCAATTATACTCGAAATATCCATCCGTGGAACATTAGCCCCAACACCCTGAGAGTCGTTCAGTTCCAATAAATCCAATGCAGTTTGATATGACCAACCTTTAGGGCGCGACCATCCATCTTCACCTAGTATACCCCCAAATTCAAAATCATCATCAACTTCATCGTCGCTATCATTCGCATTTTCTTCGATAAGTAAATTATCTTCTTCTTCTGAAGAAAAGGATGGCAAAAGTGCCGCCATGAATCTTTTCGAGAAGCTGCGTAACTTAATTTAATTTGAAAATTTGTTGTATCCATTTGCCAAAGATTAGTGGTGATGGTACCATCACATCGAATTAGCCTTATCGCTACTGAGGAAGAAAGAATGTCTAGTGTAATCCTTTTTTCTCAATACATAATGTTGAACTATTCTGCTCCATGATATCTTTCACTCTATCAAGTAACCGCTTGATGAGAAACCTTGAGATGGGAAAGCATAGATTTCCGAGTATCTTGGAATAAGTAAAGGTACAAAAATGTAAGCCAAAGTGCTAGCCAGTATGATAAGCAAATTACTTCCGCTCAGATGGGATGGAAGAAAAGGGAAAATAGGATTATTTCTAATATTTCTCATCATATTTCCTTTCGATTTAATTAAATGAGAAATATACTTCAAACGTACCTCCAAGCTTATTATTACAACTGCTGAGCATTCTAAACGCTTCAACATACAAATAATGGGTGTGAAGAGGGATTTGGGTTCCGCAAAATTTTCATGCTAGCTATATATGCAACTTTATCAGAGATGAAATGAGTCCTTAGGACTGAAGTTGATAAGATTAAGAAATGACGTGGTGCAGCGTTGGAAAGCTAACCATAGGACTAAACTACAGTGATACTTTGGAATTATTGGCAAGTAAGTTAAAGACAAAAACTGGAATTAAGTTTCATTAATTTACTTTTAAGCATAAACACGCATTGTATGAACAATCTTATCCATTAAATAAAGAGAGTCGAGATCCAACTTGAAGGTTGCTACAAAAGGAGAATAAGGTTCAGATGACCACATCCTTTAGTCCTACCAGATCTTTTACATATACGATCAGGAAACGTAAAGCAATTCTCAGAAATATTGTCCCTAAACAAGACTTTAAAGAAGGCAATTCCTTGTTTTCAATCTACCATCCCCTCCAACAAGTCGTTTCCAAGGAAACATATTCTTTCTATTTTGATCAATGTTTACAATGACTTTCATTTTATAGGGTCCTTGTTTATAATCATATGGATGGGACAACTTGCTCTCCACTAAACAAAAATATCCTTACTTGCCAATCAAATGCATACTTTTACCTTAAACGTCTAGAACAAACGGGGTAACTTTGTTCAGTTCATTTATCGTGGTATCTTTGATGCTTGGAAGATATTCTGGAAACTTAAGGTCACTGTGACATAAGGGAGAACATGAAGTCATGTGAATTTCAGAAATAACGAGCTTAAGCCTATATCTAAGCCATTTTGAAATTCCATCATGTGATGGCCCACTCACACTTTCTAATGATTTGTAGATCCATCATCCTTTGTCCATTATCAATCTGCTTAGTGAATCTTCAAAATCAGATGCAAAACATTATTCCCAAGATCAGAATTTGCAAAATGATCTAGAAGCGTTTCAAATTTATGCAATTTTCTAATCTTTTTTAGTAAATTGAAAACAGAATATTCCATTTATTTTAAGTTAATCCTGAAAGTATCCACACTTTTCTGCTGTTTTGAGATAACGAGACTCTTAGTCTTAATGCAATACATGCTCAAGCCAATAAAGTACCGGAGAGTGCTGTTCCTCATTTGATACTGCTATTATTTTTCTGACGTATTTGATAATTTTGGCCTTCGATTATGAACACGTGCAAGATATTTTTGTCAGTTGTTTTTGAACTCCTTTCCAAATTGTGATAAGTCTTGTATGAGACCTCAGATATTTGACTTGATCTCCTTCTGTTGTATATTACAAAAAGTTAGAAATTTACCTATATGATGTTCACAATTCATAATTAGGATGGAGCCAAAGTTTTCACCAATACTCTATTGGATAGTATTGTCCCAATATGGCATTATAGGGAAACCGCAGTCATTCACTGCATGTATCCAGTTTTCAATAATTTCATTTAGATTCCCTTCTTAAGTTTGTGAATTCCATGCAACAGCAGCCTGTAATTTGGATTCAAGCTTGTATTTTGTGCTCAAATATCCCATATTTTCCGCCAAGTGATTCCACTAATTTTGAAAAGGTCAACAATCTTGGCAAGAATTGTTTCCTTGTTTCACATCCATTTCCTTCACTTCCCTATGCCAAGAAAAAGTATTTAACCAGTCAAGCATTATTCCATACAGGATTTGACTTGCATTATCTTTGTACCAACTTTTTTCCCTTTGTTGGGAAGGCATTCTTTTAACACTTCACCATTTGAACTGCTCGAGGAGGTATTTTGAAGTTTTTGTTAATTACCCTCTTTTTCTAGAACCTCAGAGGCTATAGATTAGATGTAGAACAAATCTAACTTAACGCTTCTTTATCACTGTCGTATCAAAAGGTGCAAGTAGGAAGTCTAGCTCGGAATTAGAATAATTGACGTTCCAGATTAGTCAAACAAATAACTCGCTTCCTTAATGAAAAAGGAAACCATCATGGCTGCTGTTCGATCAATGTAATGAGCGATGAGGGTGATAATACAACGCTTTCTTATTCTTTCAGGATGTTACTCTCTTGTTGCATGTCTACAGCTCAATATCCATTTGCCCCTAGTAAAAGTCAATAATTCCTGGGCTTTCGACAAATGCCCGTATAATGCAGCGCTGGAGGCAAATTTGGCGTTGCGTCAAGAGAGTGCAACCGAACAAATCGATTTTTTCTCTCATCATACTCCCCATTTGACGTTGTTCCTTAGTGACTTCGATACTCGTGGTAAGGATGAGCCTTTAATTATTATGGAGATCGTTCAAATTTTACAGGAAGTTGTTTCCAATCATTCGCAAGTAATGTGTCAAATATCATGGCCTATTACATCTCACGTTGGTGGACCGTATAGTATGTATCCCATCCATCGAACAAAATGTCTACAAAGTCTATCCGATGATATTGTCCTTGCCTTGAACCCTTTCATACTTAAACCTCAACCGATTCCGGATTGGGTGTATAGATTACCATTTTGGATACGATTTAAAAAGCTTTTTATGATTGCAAAATACGGTTCGCCAAACGTTTTGAGTGAATACGATCCACATGTGACGGTAGGTTACGACGAAGTTACAAGCGTTCAAAGCCGTAAGGATATCCTGAATTCTATGCTTTCCCAGGATCTGGAATGCTCTGGATTGATTAGCCATGTAGCGATTGCGCGAGTTGGGGTTGGAGGCTCAGTCCTGCAATCAGAAGTTTTGGCCTTGATTCCACTACAAGAGCCTTTAGAAAATGAAAAGTGATTTGACTTCAATCCACACCAAAGATTAAGGATGACCCATACTTCCAGTCTATTTTTTTATAACTGATGCATTGTTTACATTTTTAATATTTATGCAATCCAACTGTTGTAAAACTTTGAAAGTTCCGGATCTTCTTCGGATATTTCGCTTTTGGATTTCCAGCCGTCAAGAGAGCGTTCACTTGTTGCAACCCAGTCTTCTAGTAGGGAGCCAATCACATCATTCGTATAATTCTGCTGCCTTTCTTCATTACCCGGAACTTGATTGGTCGAACGTTTCATTCGAACTATTTGAATGATTATGAGACCAAAGAGAAATGCGTCCATGCAATGTGGACTGTAATCTTCGAAGCGATTGATCTATAGGAGGAGTAAGTCTTCGATCTTGTTCTATGGTGTTCCTTTCCTTCTTCTCTGCAGATGACGGGAGGCTCTTCGTGAGTATTTCCATGATAGAACTTTTCATGCTATTCTTGTCTCCACAGGAATTGAAACATTGTGCTTCTATGAAGCACGGCAGCTGTTCACAGGGCGCATTTCCGATGGATGATTCTTGAGTTTCAAGCAATTCGTGCAACGTGGATGCAGTTTTAGTACCTTCCTTCATTTCTTATTTTGATTTTTAGTCCCTTACATTATGCCATGCCAATCCTCACTGTTGTTAGCGGTGGTACGCAATAACAAGCAAAAGTACGACTAGATATACTTCATCGGACCTGTAGGCTGGACACTTTGGACCGATGTCAACAAAATAACTCTGACGACATATTAATTGCGTTGCAGAGACTATCTATGTAAACACTTTTGCATCTTAATGTTTGCTATGTAATACTGACTTACTATGCCTAATGT
>CAAAJI010000001.1:515761-550696 GCA_900642245.1 Fragilaria radians | reverse complement strand
AAACAAATAACTCGCTTCCTTAATGAAAAAGGAAACCATCATGGCTGCTGTTCGATCAATGTAATGAGCGATGAGGGTGATAATACAACGCTTTCTTATTCTTTCAGGATGTTACTCTCTTGTTGCATGTCTACAGCTCAATATCCATTTGCCCCTAGTAAAAGTCAATAATTCCTGGGCTTTCGACAAATGCCCGTATAATGCAGCGCTGGAGGCAAATTTGGCGTTGCGTCAAGAGAGTGCAACCGAACAAATCGATTTTTTCTCTCATCATACTCCCCATTTGACGTTGTTCCTTAGTGACTTCGATACTCGTGGTAAGGATGAGCCTTTAATTATTATGGAGATCGTTCAAATTTTACAGGAAGTTGTTTCCAATCATTCGCAAGTAATGTGTCAAATATCATGGCCTATTACATCTCACGTTGGTGGACCGTATAGTATGTATCCCATCCATCGAACAAAATGTCTACAAAGTCTATCCGATGATATTGTCCTTGCCTTGAACCCTTTCATACTTAAACCTCAACCGATTCCGGATTGGGTGTATAGATTACCATTTTGGATACGATTTAAAAAGCTTTTTATGATTGCAAAATACGGTTCGCCAAACGTTTTGAGTGAATACGATCCACATGTGACGGTAGGTTACGACGAAGTTACAAGCGTTCAAAGCCGTAAGGATATCCTGAATTCTATGCTTTCCCAGGATCTGGAATGCTCTGGATTGATTAGCCATGTAGCGATTGCGCGAGTTGGGGTTGGAGGCTCAGTCCTGCAATCAGAAGTTTTGGCCTTGATTCCACTACAAGAGCCTTTAGAAAATGAAAAGTGATTTGACTTCAATCCACACCAAAGATTAAGGATGACCCATACTTCCAGTCTATTTTTTTATAACTGATGCATTGTTTACATTTTTAATATTTATGCAATCCAACTGTTGTAAAACTTTGAAAGTTCCGGATCTTCTTCGGATATTTCGCTTTTGGATTTCCAGCCGTCAAGAGAGCGTTCACTTGTTGCAACCCAGTCTTCTAGTAGGGAGCCAATCACATCATTCGTATAATTCTGCTGCCTTTCTTCATTACCCGGAACTTGATTGGTCGAACGTTTCATTCGAACTATTTGAATGATTATGAGACCAAAGAGAAATGCGTCCATGCAATGTGGACTGTAATCTTCGAAGCGATTGATCTATAGGAGGAGTAAGTCTTCGATCTTGTTCTATGGTGTTCCTTTCCTTCTTCTCTGCAGATGACGGGAGGCTCTTCGTGAGTATTTCCATGATAGAACTTTTCATGCTATTCTTGTCTCCACAGGAATTGAAACATTGTGCTTCTATGAAGCACGGCAGCTGTTCACAGGGCGCATTTCCGATGGATGATTCTTGAGTTTCAAGCAATTCGTGCAACGTGGATGCAGTTTTAGTACCTTCCTTCATTTCTTATTTTGATTTTTAGTCCCTTACATTATGCCATGCCAATCCTCACTGTTGTTAGCGGTGGTACGCAATAACAAGCAAAAGTACGACTAGATATACTTCATCGGACCTGTAGGCTGGACACTTTGGACCGATGTCAACAAAATAACTCTGACGACATATTAATTGCGTTGCAGAGACTATCTATGTAAACACTTTTGCATCTTAATGTTTGCTATGTAATACTGACTTACTATGCCTAATGTAAATTATGTATCGCTAATGGCTTGCATCACGTGCCGTATATTGTTGACCTGAGCTCTGGGAGTGATAAAATTACATAAAAGTTCTTCGTGAGTCACTTCCTCAAATTATTACAACTGCACTAAATTTTATCTTTTAATTGATCATAAGGCTACTTTGGTGGCAAGGTTATATTTGATGTTAGTTCATTGGAATACAAACAGCGAAAATCTAGATATATTTCACTATGCATGAATCGTTTAACTGAGTTTTGGATACACACATTCATCCGGCATTGCACTTCCATAGTTATTGGTTTTCCTTTGCGTCATAAGTGTATAATTTCCTCGCATGGAAAGATCAATTGACCTATAAGTTCAGGTGCTATTCTATTCATGCAATTTTGCTCTATGTCGAGTAGACACAATGTGTAGTTATAATCTAATTTCTACAATTGGATTTATATTCAGCTCTTATGGGTAAATATTTAGAATATCCTTATTTACTTTCACCAACCAAGAGTAAGGGTAGTCTCCAATACCATAACAAAAATACGTCTCATAGACTCTGAATACATTAATAGACTGATAATTGCTCAAACACTTTTTGAATAAAGTAGCACCTTTAATTCAAACGTCAAGTTATGTCATCAAATTTAATCATGCGTCAACTACAAAAATCTATTGACTTGACTTGGGGTTTCAAATTAAATCTTCTTATAGATTCTTTAGTTTGATATTAGACATATTGATCTAGATTTGTGTTATCATTGAAGATCGATTTCGATGTTTAAGCTAATTTCATTAGTATTGCAAGCTTTTCATGTCGATTTTGGGATCAAAGCCTTCAAGTTTGTGATTAGACAACTCTCTTGGCAATTGCAATGAGTATGAAAACGTAATCAAATGGATCATCACTGCTCCATTTTTACTTTACAAAAGAAAAGGAGCAAGCTGTGTTACCTTGCTCCATAGACTCATATGTCATTCTTACTAAATTGTGGCACATATCTAATTGACGCAAAGTAGGATTTTTTCTCCTTTGTAATATGGTGGGATAAAATGGCATTAATTTAATAGGCTAGTATAAAACACATATGCTTTGATTAAATTTGCGAATCTACAAAGTAATTTTCTAAAGCATATTCTTGTGAATTTCCTGTGGTTTCCTCATACTACAGCATTGATACCCGTATGATGTATAATTGATATTCTAACTTTTAACGAAATTCTTAATCTGGAATTAGTTAGAACAACAAAAGATGTCTACTCGTAGCTTCCAAATCGAAACTGGTCAAATTTTATCATATCTCAGTTAAGGGAATCGACAAATATGCATGTAATAGTTAACTAACATAGGCAAGAATTCGAGTCATGAAATACTTATGGTACCTATTCTATAGCCATTTCTTCAGTTTTCATATTCATACCTTGATGTAGCCCAACACCCCATGCTTACTGTTTCCATGGTTTTTGTTCAATCATCAAAAGCTATTGGAGTAATATTATGGTGGTGATGTTCTACAACTGAAGGAACTGATAAGAGATAGCTAATTTTGAACTCAATTCATCGGACCCTTATCACAAAATGCGTTTGCAAATGAATTTTCTCTTCAATGGCGATTCCACGACAATTACCAGGCCAATGTAAGTAAGCATTCGTTCATTGACGGTAATGATTTGATGGTTATTGATTTCCTTCTAGATTTCATTTTTTAGTCGAAGCGCTGAGCTTTGATCGTATAAAGTTCTGTTTACTAACGTTTATAATTTTAAAGTGATCCTCTCACTAAGAGAGCCAAGTCCTAAGGAGCTCCATTCTTCGCCTAAAATAATGCCGACTATGCTCTATGTGGTCAAAGACAAATATTTGTCCAGATTTTCCTCTCTAGAACTGCGCCACTCTGATTTATAGGCCATTCTAGTATTGGTATATTAGTCGAGTAATGAGTATTAGGTTTCTTAGAGTATGAAAATAACACTTTAAAAAATTGCACAAGACTTACATAGCGGTGAAAACGTGTGTCAGTAGAGGACATATTCAGCACTGAAGTTTTTCCACACAAGTTTATACTTGAAACAGTAGGACAAACGCTTAGGAACTACAGAATCTCCACATTATTTTTTTCTAGAATTCTAACATGATAAAAAAACCAGTCAAGGCAAGACCCAATCAAAGGTTTTCAAATAGTGGAAGCATATGGGAATATAAGGACTAGCTTAGCTCTGGTTTAGAAGTGAGTTCGCCCCGCCCAAGCAAGCAAACAAAGGGTAGTAAGGACAGCATGTATTATCCGAGGTTGTCAAGGTGTGAATAAATTGAAGTGATGAAACACATCTGTTTGCCTGATGATGCGAAAGGCATTACAGATTACTCCACGTGTCAGGCTCATAAGAAAATTAGAAAAGCTAATGATGATTGAGTTTTTCATTGACATTCATTCACTTGATCAATTTCCAGAGAAAATGGACATAGAGTCAGGAATCATATTGATTTGAAACACAAATGTCATTCTAATTGGTATTAGACTGAATTATGATTTATTTGATGATCCTACCATTGATCCTGTTAGAATCTCTCATGCCTCTGGCATAATTGACTGTGCTGACGATACAACAGAATTTGCGTCATCCCTTTTACTTGGTTAATTTACCATCATCAAAACAAGCTCAAGCGCAAAAGTCTGATCAATGGCAGCAGCTGCAATTATTCACACTCTATCTAATGCTTCTATCTCACATTCAATTCACTAGAATCAACTGCAACACAAACTGTACTTCTCGAAAACCTAAGGTTGCTTCAATACTGACCAGCTAATGCATTACACAACTGGTATTGGCAATGATCTCTTTAAACAAGCAGCCCATTACTATAACACAAATTTCCTGTAGAATCAAGTCGGAACCAGTTCAATGAGCATTGTTGTGCGAGAGGTGTTGCTTCTGGTTGTTTAGGTTGAGCAAAGAATTATAATTGAAGCCTCGTAAATATTATCGATTCCAGCGTTTAAAACTCATGTCAGATGAAGTATGAGAGCAGATTTAGAGTTATCTTCTCCTCCGTTTTATCGATTCCTTGAAGATTTATTTTTTATTGCTTAAAATATATTCGCTTCTTGCGCTTTCGTCATTTATCATATCTTTCAATCAATTTTACATCGCCATCGTCCTTTTGAATTAAGTAATTAATTGAAGCTATGTTTAAGGAAACAAAAACATTCGAAAGGCCTCAACGCAACCTTATGAGTATTGATTGCAATTGTATGGTACGTTATTCTAGGTCGGCTAAAGACATCTCTGAACCGTGCTCTGACTCTTCCTCTGGCGCAATATCCTTTACTTCGACGTGCTCCCCTTTGTGAGTTGTTTGGCTCAAGTGTCGTGGACCACGATAATATCGTACTAGAAAATCTGGATAGGCACGGCCATTTTCGTAGACAATCCAAACTTTAGAACGTAATGTCTCTCCTAAGTATGTCTTGTAACGGGCTTCTCCTTTGACAGAATTGTATTTTTGTCGAGTTTGGGGATCTGTTGGAGGGACAGTGAGATTCTGGCATTTTCTCATCATGGATTCACTCTCAAAACGATCCATTGTTATTTCATTACCGACGAGTAGCCTAGTCAAGAATAATTCCCTTTCCCCTTCAAGACCTAAAGGACGTTCATTCCAAGACTGCATATTAACCCTTAGGCCATCTTGTGGATTGAATGCAAATTTATGCGAGTACTCGCTCTCCGCAGCAAAATATAATCCACGACTGATGAAGAAAATGTTCAGACCAGGAGAATACAAACATAATGCCAATCAGAGGTGAGATAACTTACCCCCAACTTCCACTTCGTGCAAACTGCATCATGAATCCATCTTGGGTATCATTGTAAATAACGGCAGGATCTATATCTGATGTACCATGCCAGACATCTTTTTCGTTATGGTCAATGTCATTGATCGTTAATCTCAACTTATGGAATGAATAATATGTCCATAGAGAAATATTTTGAACTCTCCAAAGCTTTGAAATGTTCGCATCATTCATGCCTTGTCTTAGTTTCTCCAAAACTTTCGTATATTGCTCTTCATGTGGTTGGACTTCGACAAGAATCGATTCGCTAGAGTCTGACCAGGTAACTGGAGGAGCGTCTGTTAATGTATCTCTCCGATGAAACAGTTCTTGTCGACGACTCCGATCGGACTTCTTTCCTTTGTCCAGTGTACTAATCTCTCTATTCAGTTTTCGTAAGGATTCTATTCGCTTATTCATTTCCAATATGCTATGATTACTTCGAAGCCATTTCACCCAAAAAAGAAGAGACGAAAAAAGCGCGAGAGCAAAGAGGACGCACAAGCCAGACAACGCGAACACCCACCACTCCACATCTTGTGGGTATTTATCCGTTGGAAATTTCTTTTGCTTATTACATCCGAAAGTTCCGGCAAAGCAAATATCTTTAGTTTCATCGATGGTGAAGTTTCCGTTTTTCTCCACGTTTCCAATTAATTTCCATTCAAACTTTTCATCTTCGTTCAATTGCAGGTTATAAATTGAAAAGAGTGGATTTTCTCGGTCGCCCTCATGCGTGAAGCTGACACGTCCACTTACTCCATCATAGTCCAGCGCTCTCAGATTTTTGGTCAATTGGGTTGCATTTTTCCAGAGACGGCGAGGAGTATTATTAAACGCCAATAAAGCAGCGACAATGGCATCAACTAAATTCTCACTATAATAATCGGGCAGTTCTGTTCGATTTTCTTCATTGCATCTTGATTGAAATCGCTCCCAGTATACTTGGTACCGTGAGTCACGATTTCGGAAGGGCGTCACTCCGATATATCCTGGATGTTTCCCCGAATTTAATTGGATTGCCTGTGGTAATTCCATGTCACACCATGTCGACACTGCTACCCAGATAGTATCAGGTTGAAAATTCATATCTTTTGCCAATTCAAGAATAGATTTGGCTTCTCCAAGATAAGCAACCAGCAGAATAACTCGGGCTTTCTCTGATATCTTGAGATCCATAAGATTCGTAATGGCTTTTCGTCCTGAGTCTTTGTCTAACATGTCATTTTCAAGGAGCGTTACTTTTTTGAGACGAAGATAAATAGGTTTCATTAGATATAGATCTATTGGTCCATATCTTTGTGAATTCCTTGACATAATCGTTCGCAAATGGTGAGTCTGTGTAGATTACGGAAACCCGATTCCAACCAAAGCCCTTGAGGGCGGCCACCAGCGCTCCTACCTCTCCGTTTTCATTATCGGGAGCAACAAGTCGAGATACGTAAGGGAATTCTTCTTTATCACTTAGACGAACTGATGAAGCAGCATGGCTGACTTGTACTTTCTTATCTTCGGTTGTAAGCCAACCACTTGCCATGGCACTCGCGGAACACATTGGACCAATAACTACATCGATGATGTCTCGAATATTTTCGTAGGAATGGATAGTTGCAGATTCATTGCAGTTTGCATCTTCAATTCGATATGATATGTTTATGTCTTTGAGAAGATCGTCGTACCAACCGTCACTGTGATCATTTATCAGCGATATGGTGCATTCAAAAATCTCTTTCGACAGAGTATAAGTGTCATCGCCCCCTAATAGCGAACCAATTATCAAGGTATTATTCCGCTGATCCAGGAGTTTTCGATGCGTAAAAGTCACGTCATCATTCAAGAACGCTAATGCGGTACGAAAACAGATCGAGCTTTCCAAAACAAAAATTACAGATTGATAAACACGCATTAGCTGATTTTTTGAGCGATTTGCTACTTTGTTCAGTCACCAAAGACTCACCCTAACCTAATCGGAGACCAGGTACTGGTCGTTTTACATAGTAACACCCCCCTGTCCCATCGACATGAAATAACAATCTAATCTTCCCATGATTAGATGCAACAAACCGTTGTGTGAGAAAGTCAATCTAGGAAATTAATTTTTAGATGTAGAACTAGTAGTTGGTGCTTGCTTTGCCACGCAGAGTTGCCTTTTTTACAAAAGAGAATGTATCTTTGGATTTCTGCTCATACAGTCCAGCAATACTTATGACATTGATGAACAAAGAATTTGTAGGTCATACAATCTGATGCATGACACAATACTTAAGTTGTACTACTCAACCTAACATGTCATTGGTATCTCCAATTGCATTCAACATCACAGAACTTAAAGTAAATTATATCATTGATTCAGCATTGGCATTAGGAAGGTGTAAGGGTAGTCATCTTGGTTTTTCCTATTAAAATGATGGTTTAAAGAAATATTTTAGCTATTTCTTGCGCTATTGTTGTAGAAGTTATTGATGCTGCTGTTATTGGAACGTCAAAGAATGTCGGTGAAAAATCAGAATAAAACTGCTATTGCAAAGTCATCATTGTTGTTTTGCTAACTATATTAATAGTATTCTTTACCTGTTTGACAGTTTAGAAAAATGAGACAAATCAAGGATTAATTAATACAATAAGAAGCATTCCAAAAATACAACAATATAATTGATCCATATGATTGATGCCTTATAAGCCAATTATAGTTAGACTTGAGATCAAGAAGCACAAAAGATCTTTTTCCTCAACTTAAAGCAATATTGTTTCTTATTTTTCAATGTTTTGAAGGAATTTCATTTAGTTGCAGATTAATATTGCAATTGGATCTATCCACATTTCAGTAGCATCTGAATGACAATTGTGTTACATAGGCTACAGCTTACAGCTGAAAGTATCGACAATTCTAGTTATTGATACTTAATCAAAGTAGGATGGAGTTACTATCCCCTAGATATCGTTTGAATTAGTTATGATATCCTTATTGATTTTCGTAGCTCACTCTGTAAACTCCATACTCGTACTCGATCACTGTTTAGAGTATTACTTTATTAACGTTACGTAAAAGGGTTAAGGGGTAGCCAGATCGGATGTGAAACTTTTTTAGTAGTGTAGATAGGGGTTACTTTAATTTAATTGTAAATGAATTGATCTACCAAGCATCCAATCTTAGCTTACAAACTTTGAAAGGAATTGTTCATTCTGATTGAGGTCCTTCGGTGCAAATTAATCAGAAAGGTAGTACAAGTAACACTGGTAGCATTTACATTTTGGTACCCAATTTACTCCCCTACTCTATGGGATATGGACAGACGGAGTATCTGTTGGATTTCGGGTCATATTTCAATTTTAGCATTGCAAGGTTGACTTGTTGAAAGACTTGTTAGAGCTAATACTTGAGCATGTTAACGAAATTTGAGTCAAAGTCCGCTCGTGTCAAGGGCCTTGCATTCCACCCGGTTCGACCCTGGGTCTGTGCATCCCTTCACAATGGTGTTATTCAATTGTACGTTTTTCATCCTTTCTCTTTCGTATCGGTTCTACACACGCTGGATTCTTGAAAGAAATCCTTTCTTGAAGACCAGGATGGCTTTATACCATTTGATATCTAAATGTTGATGAATTCTCTTACACTGCCTTATCATTTGTTTCTAAAAGATGGGATTATCGTGTCGGTACTGTCATTGATCGCTTTGAAGAACACGAAGGTCCTGTACGAGGAGTTGACTTCCATCTTAACGAGCCTCTTATCTGCTCCGGCGGCGATGATTACAAGATTAAAGTTTGGGATTACAAGTTGCGCCGATGTCTATTCACCCTCTTGGGGCATCTAGATTACATTCGAACAGTGCAATTTCATCCCAACGCTTCCCAATTTCCATGGATTTTGAGTGCCAGTGACGACCAGACTTTACGTTTGTGGGACTTTCAACGTCGAACCTGTCTTAGCGTCTTGACTGGCCACAATCATTACGTCATGTGTGCTGCTTTTCATCCATCTGAAGATTTGATCGTTTCTGCCAGTTTGGATCAAACAGTCCGTGTCTGGGATACTACTGGGTTACGTAAGAAACAATCAGGAGAAGCGCCTGCACCAATGGAGCAGCCATCTCGAGCTTCCACTACGGCTCTCAACGTGCAGGCAGAATTATTCGGAACAAATGATGTTGTAGTTAAATATGTGTTGGAAGGTCACGATCGTGGTGTGAACTGGGCTTCTTTCCATCCAACTCTTCCACTTTTAGCTTCAGCTGCCGATGATCGCCAAGTCAAGCTATGGCGAATGAGCGATACTAAGGCTTGGGAGGTCGATACTTTGCGTGGCCATGCTAACAATGTCTCCTGTTGCCTCTTTCATCCAAAGCATGACCTTGTTGTAAGTAATAGTGAAGATCGAAGTATTCGGGTTTTCGACGTGAGCAAGCGAGTTGGCGTGCAGACGTTTCGCAGAGAAGGGGATCGCTTTTGGATATTGGCAGCACATCGCACTCAGAACTTGTTAGCTGCAGGTCACGACTCTGGTATGATTGTTTTCAAATTAGAACGTGAAAGACCGGCATCTTCCCAAGGACTTTCCAACAAGCTATATTTTGTTCGAGGTCGCGAACTATTTTGCCATGACTACACTCGATCTGGAGGAGTGGACGTTCCAGTGGCATCCCTCAGGAGAGTCGGGCAACAAGCTCAAACTGACGGTATTGGTTCCGCTCCAAGATACTTGACTTACAATCAGCACAATCCTTCAGAAGGCAATGTTTTAGTTTGTAGTGAAGTCGATGGGGGAACGTACGAGCTTGTCACTTTCTCCTTAACTAATACAAGTGGATCAGTATCAGACGGAAAACGGGGAAGCTGCATGGGACCCGGTGTCTTTTTGGGTCGAAACAGATTTGCTGTATTGGAACGAGCGCAACGACAAATCATTATTAAAAATCTGAACAACGAAACTACCAAAAGAGTCCAATCTCCAGTTCCAACTGTTGACGCTCTTTTAGAGGGTGGAGCTTCTGGCCGTCTTATTCTTCGTACTGAAGATCGCGCAGTTTTATTTGAAGTTCAGTCTCGCCGTGTCTTGGGAGAGATCGCGGCACCAAAGATAAAGAATGTTGTCTGGGCTCCTGACGGTAGCAAGGTAGCGATAATGTGCAAGTATGGCATTGTTATTGCAGATCGCCAATTAGAGCAATTGTGCAGCATTAGTGATAACGTCCGCATCAAGAGTGGAGCTTGGGACGTCAGCCCTACGGGAGGAACAGCCAATAATATATTTGTTTACACGACACTTAACCACGTCAAGTACGTTCTTCCGTCAGGAGACACAGGTACAATCCGTACACTTGAAAACCCCCTATATGCCATGCGTGTGGTAAAAGATCAACTTTTTTGTCTCGACCGAGAAGCACGCCCTCGAGTCATCAGCATAGATACTACTGAAGCTCGCTTCAAGCTGGCGCTTACAAACAAGCGATATGGTCAAGTAATGCACATGGTACGCCATTCTCGGCTATGCGGGCGTGCCATCGTGGCTTACCTACAAACAAAAGGCTTTCCCGAGGTTGCTCTACATTTCGTTCGTGAGCCACGAACTAGGTTCAGACTTGCATTAGCATGCGGAAATATTGAAGCAGCAATGGAATCGGCTTTCACATTAGCACAGGCTGCAGAAATGGAAGGTAAAGATGCTGGCCGTGATATTTGGGGTGAGCTAGGAAATGAGGCACTCCGACAGGGTAATCACCAAGTTGTTGAAATGAGTTATCAAAGAACAAAGGATTTTGATCGTCTCTCATTCCTGTATCTCTTGACCGGAGACACTGAAAAACTTCGTAAAATGTTGAAAATTTCTAATATGCGACAGGACATTATGGGTCGCTATCACAATGCCCTTCTTCTTGGAGACGCCACGGAAAGGGTACACGTATTGGAGCAATCAGGCAATCTTCCTCTCGCCTACATTTCGGCGGTTATCCATGGATTAGATGATGATGCCGAGCGTATCAAGATTGCCATAGAGACGAATGACGGAACTGTGGAAGGGCTGCTGGATAAAGTGGCTGGAGGAAGATCAGGAAAATGCCTGTTACAGCCACCAACCCCTATAATTCGTCAGAATAACTGGCCTACATTGGAGGTACAGAAAACAACACTTGAAGATCTTTCTTTGGCACAGCCAGACCCAGAAGAAGAAGCTTATAACGAGAGCGCAAAAGCTGCCGCAAATCAAATTGGTGATGGTGATTGGGACGATGAAGTCGAAGAGTCAAAAGCCACAACAATGCCAAAGGCTAAAGGTGTTGCAGCGGATGATGACTTTGACTTTGGTGAAGATGACGGTGACTGGGGCAATGATCTCGATGATCTTGGCGATTTGGGTGAACAGGATGCTATCAAACCTCCTGTCAATGAAATGGCTGGTGTTCAAGAGGTCAGTGAAGATGCAACTTTCCAAATGCCTTCGGCAGGAAGGCCAGCTGCTGGATGTTGGGTTGCAAATTCGTCGCATGCTTCCGATCATGCAGCAGCCGGTGGCATTGCATCTGCTATGCAGCTATTAAATCGACAAATTGCCGTTTGTGAATTCTCTGTCATTAAAACTCCAATGATAAGCTGTTACTTGGGATCAATGATGAGTGTTCCAGGTATAGCTGGAAGCTCTTCATTGAGTATGCCACTTCTACGTAATGACAAAGACGGTCATCCAGGAAATGCCAGCCTACCTCGTACTAGTTTGAAGATCGGTACTCTGGTCACTGGAATCAAGGATGGTTATAGAGCATTCCAAGGAGGGAAGTTCATGGAATCTAAGAGCTGTTTCCAGAAAGTGTTGACTTTGATTCCTCTCGTGGTAACAGACAGCAAAAGTGAGGCAGCAGAGATAAAGGAAATGTTAGAGATCTGCCGTGAGTACATCACGGCCATTCGAATCAAAGCGGCAATGAATGATGTTGGTCCCGATCCAGTAAGATCCACTGAGCTTTCAGCATACTTGACCCATTGCAACCTCCAGCCGGTTCATCTCTTGCTAGTTCTCAGATCAGCTATGGGGACTGCCTTCAAGCATAAAAACTTTATCACGGCTGCAGGATTTGCACGTCGACTTTTGGAACTCCCTGACATGAGCTCAGAGCGGAATGCTGATTTACGACTTAAGGCTTCTAAAGTTCTTCAAAAATCAGAGCAAATGGCTAGGAATGAACATGAACTCAATTATGATGAGTCGACATCATTCAAAATTGATTGCGCCAAATTTATTCCAATCAAATCAGGGTCCCCCTCTTTTAAAACTTCGTATACTGCATCTGAGTACAGTGATCCAAGTATGACAAATAAGGTTTGTCTCACCTGTGGCATGTGTGCGGTGGGAGTGAAAACAATTGGGCTAGTGACTGGCTCATAAAGTTATTGAAATTTCAAGTAGTAATTACTCAAGTCTAAACCACTCAATGTTTTTTGTTTTTACTCAAAGTTGTGAATGATTGGTAAACTAATAATAGACCTCAATTTATTGCCTGAAAACATGGCCCTTATTGTTTTGTCCATACAGCATGTTGATTTCACTTTTAGCTACTATCAATTTAACAACTGAGATATTAAGTGTCATGCATTCATGACTCGTTTCCTCAAAGGTTGAAATATGATTGATAAGCATATAGTGGTGATGCAAATGCAATGCAAGACCAATGAGGTGGAAAAATGAAATAATGTTTCCAATATAGATTTTTCAGCGCAATAGTTCAGTAAATTATACCCTACAGATTAAAGTGCAAATGAAAATACTGAAAAAGGCAAAACAATTCCAAGACTATGGATAAAACGAATCAGCTTTCAGAGAAATGGTTTTATCATTTAATGTGAGGAAAAATAGCAGGCAAGTGAAATTAACTATGGTCTTGGCCTGAATTTTGAACCTTTTTCAGATCCTTCCTTAGCATAAACAGAAGGGTTTAGGGGAACCCCTAAAAATGCTAAACCATGAAGAAGAAGAATTACCAAGATAGAGCTGCCCTTGTGCTCAACAGCATCATTTTTTGAATCCTGAGGAACCTCAACACCAAAGGTTGATGTATATCTATCATCTGGAACTATTATCTGGTGATTTGTGTATTTTATCTGCCCTGCAACTAGAATTGGAACAAGTTTCTCAGAAATACCAGTATTGGTTTCTACGTCAATATCTATTAAATGACTCAACAGCTTTTTGATGATCAACTGACAAATTGCAAAATTTGGATATTTGAAACATTCCGTTACAATTGTAGACCTCATGTTGTTCAAAAGAGTAAGATTTTTGTGGTTAATGCAGCTCCAGGAGATATATGTATGTTTTTTCTGTCCAATCTAGGAAATTTATTCGTTAAAAAGGAATCGGAAGAGCGGAAAATCATTTTGTTTTCAAATCAAAAAGGGCGGTAGAAAAAACTTATGTCTCTATAATAAGATCTTATCAAGCGCACTTATGTTTTAACCAAGTCCTTTTCTTTTTCACAAAAATTTAGAAACCACTGTTTTCTCACATCCTATATCCTCAGAATCAGCTACTTTCATCTCAGAAAAGAGCCAAGAAGACCAATTACTAGATATCTCTGGATCAAAGGCGTTGAAGTTCGCATCAAGTTGTTAGGCATTTGGCATACCTGGATTGATCCTAAGAACCTCATTATGTCAAACCAAGCAAGCTGCCTGTATCAATTCATCTGGATGTACTACATTGAGTTGTCTGCACTACTTGGCAGAACAAGCTATTTAAGTTACCCGAACCAATTTAGGGATTTCGAAAGCTGTAAAGATCACTTACCTGGATCTGTCAAATATAAACAACACACATTTGAAGATCTACATCTCCTTTCCTATTTCTCATCTTCCTCTGTTGAATTCTACAATTTTTATCATATATAGCACAATTAGTTTCTCCAAAGATTCGATTGAAAGTATATCATCAACTGAGATGAAATTCCGGGGATTCAAGACCCCTGACAGACTGTTTTGGCCGTCGAAGTTAAGGTTATTTTCCAATGTATGTTAAAACGTGGTTGTTAACGTGGTAAAAAGTTAAGTAGACCAACGTCGTAAAACACGTCATACAACTTTTACGCTGACAACAAAAAGAGTTGCATAATTTTTTCTTTCACCGAAATCTTATTAAGCATGACATTAGCAACCTTCCTTTTTTTGATCTCCACGATAATATCTCCCATCACATGCTTTTCCGTTTTCAGGGTAAAATCTTTCGGTAAGGGTAGAACTTTGAGATCTCTACTTGATATGTCAACTTCCCCAGAAGATGAGATAGCTGCATTAAGAGCAGCAGCCGCGAAAGCTCGCGAAGATGCTGAAAGGCTGTCGGCTTCTATGGGAAAGAAAATTAGTTTATCCCCAAAGTCCATGGCGAAATCCTCTTTATCCATGGATGATGCAATGTCCATGGTTGAAAGTATCAACTTTGAAGATGGAGACGCCGTCTCTCAGACTATGATGCTTGATAAACTCACGTCAAACGGCGACTTCGCCTTGTGGAAGTCAGGATCTAAAGAACAAGGACTAAGAACTTTCCCTGTATCTTTGCAACTTCTGGAGAGTAGAACGGCAGGGAAGGTGAATGGGGCAGCACTTGGTATAACTGGAGAGAGTGATGTTGGACTTGACGACTTCAAATATGCAACTCTGTACGTGACTTTGGCTTCTTCGGTTGCTGGTGTGGCAGCACTTGCATTTCTTCCGGAGAACGTTGGTGCTACTGTATGTTACTTTGTTGCCGTCATACCAATTCTTTTCCTTGGAGTTGGATCAACCGCTCCAGCTGCGATTGCAGGACTTATTCTTTCTTTTCGGGGTAAGACTGATGATGATAGCCAAAGGTTGGATCGGATTTGCCGTCATGAAAGTGCTCATTTTCTTTGTGGGTATCTATGTGGTCTTCCTGTAAAGAAATACTCTGTGCTGGAAGGTGGTATTCCATGTGTTGAATTTCACTCAACCACAGAGGGTGACGCAACCAGCAGAGAGTATTCCAGTGAAGAAATCGCAGCACTTTCAGTCGTAGCGATGTCTGGCTCAGTTGGTGAAGCAATCGAATTTGGCTCAGCGAAAGGTGGTGAAAATGACTTAATTGGGCTTGAAGCTGTTTATCGAAGATCAAAGGAGTTTCTGGGTGCACAAAAGCAGCAAGAATTGACACGATGGGGTGCACTAATCTCCTACCAGCTCCTTACGAAGCACAAAGCAGCATATGATAAATTGGCTGAGGCATTCCGTAACAAAAAGTCTATCGGGGATTGTATCGCTATCATTGAATCTAGATAAGGATATTAGAATACCATGTATGTTTTACTTAATTCACAAGTTATCTAAGATTATCAGAGAACAGTTGAGTGATTAGGACACAATGCATTAATTTAAAAAAAATTCAATAGGGCTAATGAATTCAACGCGAATTTCTTTTTTACGTTGTCGAAGAGTCTATGCCTACATTTTCATCATTTGTCAGTGAAAGTGCCAGAATTTCATCGGTGAAACCATTTTCCAATGTCCAAACTCCATGTTAAACATCGATATACTTAATACGTTGCTGAAGACAAAGTGTATATGGAGCACGAAGCTCCCTTGTAAGGTAACATAATCATATTTTACAACGCGTAGAGTAGAAATCTTGCATTCGTAAAACTATTTCGTGAATTTTTGATTCGCTGCAGCGACGTTTATTTTTAAGGCATAAATTGATATAGCAGCGCATACAACGTTATGCTAGGATTGATGTCTTAAATCATCATGGGTGAACTGCAGCTGGAATAAAACTGGAATACAGTAAAGCACTTGTCTAAGCATCTTCATTTAGGCTTCTTAACATTTCCATGATGGGAATAAGAGCTTGTATTGAGTGCAAGAGTGCCTTCATGATGTTGCAGTAGACATCACCGATAACTTATCCAATTCTTCTGCTTTCATCTAGCTTTGTTGTCATGAGATTATCGTTTGTGCAGTCCTGTTATAATACTTTAGCAATCCATGATGCAATTTTCCTGTTCATAGAGAAATTATTCCTTGATTTCTTGTAGTGCTTTATCTTGGATGAGCAAAAGAATCGTTTAACTTGAAAAATAATGTATGATTCGAAGCAAATACCACTTCACTATGATTTAGGAAATAAAGGTACAGCAATTGGATGTTGGTAGAAGCGCCTCATAACAGAGCACATGAAGTAAGGGCAAGTTTTACAGCTGGCATCCATGACGACAATGCTTCATCAGAATCATTGTATGTTACATTCTGTCATATATGAATGTTGACGTATAGGAGAATCAAGTGTGAAATGCAGCAATATAAGCAAATTAAGAATTAAAACAAAATCCAAATAGTTTACAAATGATTGACTTCTCTGTAGCTACTACACACTCGAAATTTCCTTATCCTTTCATCTTGACCTTTTGGTCTTGTTTATTCTATGGTCAGTAGGACAACTCCCACTCATAATTTCTAATCCAACTTTAATCATAAGCGCCAAGTTAATGACTTCTACAATAGAAAATCCGCAATGAGGAAAGTAAACTAAGGTACTATAACATTCAGAGATATTTGATTTCACTCTTTCCCGATCCCTTTTTCAATTTGAAGTGTTATTGCAATAGAGGCAGCTACTCCGCTTATTGCCTCCTTCTCGTCAACCTTATCCAAATAAAACATGTCTGATTTTAAGGAAAAAGTAATGTTGTAAAATTTAATGATGGGTCCTTCTGATTAACTCAACAACTTAGTTTTTAAGATTGAAATTGACATTTTCTTCTGTTAAAAACTTACGGTATTGCATGCTAGTGAAATTTGGAGCCTACATTATTGTTCACGCTCCGTGGAATTTTTGTCACATTCTTTTCCTGTATTGAAATTCATGAATGTTAGCCGTGTGGGTTTGGCTCATTGCGATTCTTGCTTACAAAAATGCCATAGCTCTTCTTCCAACCAATCGCCACAAATCCTTTCTTTTAAAAAATCAACTATTCAACCGAAACAATGAAATAAAGACTGTTCAAAACATATATTTGTCAAAATCGAAACACCTAAATTCTCAGCTTCTTCGACATCCAGTTTCATTCAATTCATCATGCTATCCAGATACAGAACTCGAATGGTCTCGACGAGATTTTTTGAATGCTATGGCATTTACTTCTTCTTTGTCTACGCTGTCACCAGGAGTTTCAGATGCTGAAGAGTTTACGCCCATGAAAACTTCTTCGAATAGCATATCAACTTCATCTATCATTCCATTTTCGACACAAAGATCATACCGACATTTAGAACTTTCCAATGGGTTAAAAGTTCTACTGGTCAATGATTTAACCCCAGGACGAATGGCCAGTGTCGCACTTACCATTGCTGAGGCAGGTCAATTTCAAGAAGATCCTAATATTGGTGGATTGGCTCACTTGATGGAACATATTGTTTGTTCAACCAGAAATAACCTGGAAGATTGGTTGCAAATTCGAGACGGTGCTTCAAATGCCTTTACAGCACCCGACAAAGTATGTTTCCATTATATTGTCCCTCACGAATATGTAGCCCAATCACTCGTACAGTTTTTAGGGACCTTAGATCCCATGGAAGTGCGCTCTGCCTGCTTCAATCCAGCTATCCTCCGGCGGGAAATTCGTCGTATCAATGAAGAATTGGACTTTCGTAATCTTTATGATCAAGAACTTTACCTAATCAAAAGCCTCGTGCAAGACAATCATCCATTTGCACGATTTACCCAAGGAAGTTATGAATCCTTGGAAACTCGTCCAACACAACAAGACATAAACGTTTCCGAAAAATTGTTCGAATTTTTTGAAAATCACTATTTGGCTTCTAATGCCGTCCTTGTACTTATTACTTCCTTTGACCTTGATACGATGCAAAAATGGATAGTTCCTTTTTCAAAAGTACTAAATCCTAAACCCGAACGCGGCGCCGACTCCTTACTACAAACCAGCGAGTTAGAAGATGTTTCTATCCAAAATCAGAACAAATATCCAAAGCCCTACGTACCTACTTTAAGCAAGCCGTCTCAATTCATTCTATGGCACCCCAAACGCGATTCTCCAATGAGTGCCAACACAGAATCTTTGTCCATGAATTGGTTTTTGGAAAGATCTTACACCTCCCCTTCAAGAGAAAAGCCTCTTGTCACATCAACTACAATGGCATTCTTTCTTTCTCAGCTCTTGGATTCGCGAGGTCCTGGAAGTCTTTTTCGATTTCTCATGCTTCGGGGATGGATACCTGATGGTTCTCCTCCAAGAATCACAGTACCCGTCGATGTTTCTGGGTTTTCAGCTCCTTCGACTCCATCTAGCCCTTACTTTAGAAGGTTTCGCCAATCGATCTGCTGTTTTGGCTGCCATCTATGAATGTCTCCAGCAGATGGTTTCCAGCTCTCCCCTGCTGTCCGGTTCAGATGATCGTTGTTGGAAACAGTATATAGTCATGGCCAGACTGCATGGATACTACCTGTCCCCTCGCCCACCTGATGAAGTGGAGCTTGCTGTTGATGCACAAACATACGGTTTAGGTGGAAGTCATGGAGTTGGAATCCCAGGAGTATGGCCGATCGTACCCTCGATTGACGACCATCCAACAATCGTGCAACATATGCGCCGTACGCTTTCAGATATCCTAAAAGTTATGGTCGATCCTAATCAGGCTATCACAATCGTTACAGCGTCTAATAAGGCAATTGTCCAGTCACAGTACAGTTTAATTGATGGTGCAATTCCACCACTGTTGATTGGAAATCGATGGAATCGAGACCCCCTCACGGGTGCTAGGTATCTCATAGACAACATGCGATCCATCTATGGCCACATTGAAGAATGGATTGCCAATATCTTAGAAGAAGATTCAATTCAACCCCCAACTTACAATCCACTCTTGCCACCGCTCTTGCGTCCTCCCCGACAAATTCGCGAACAAATATCTTCTGATGGAATTAGGAGGTTATACTACATAGACCCTGAACATGATGCCATTTGGCGAGAGTCCATCACAGCATTACCAGGAAGCTCAGATGACTTTTGGGGGGATAAAGCTGTTCGTCTTCAGATCGGAACTGAATGGAAACTTTATCAATCAACTAGTTATGGGTTGAGAATGCCCCTAATGCCGCCAGAGCAAACTTGTCGGTGTTCCTTGATGATACAACTTTTGTCTCCTAGGACAGCCCGAGCCACCATTGAACAAGCTGCGCTTGCGCAACTTTGGATGATATCGCTTGAAGATTCCATTCACGATTTGGTAAGTCATATTTATCCATATGATCCGTCCTACTGCAACAAAACTGATCCTTATCCGTTTAACATTTAGGCAGAACTTGGGGTTCCTGCAGGGTTGGCTTACGATATCAGCTTCAATCAGTTTGGAATGCGGCTTTGCTTCCTAGGAATAAGTCAGAATATCTCTTATTATGCAAAACGGTTCTGTCGAAGGCTTGTAAGTCATCACAATAAATTGATGCTACAAACAGAAATACTCTCAAGCGTTCGAGAAAAGGCAATTGCTGATGCTAACCGACAAACTTCGCTCTCTCCGTTGCGAAAGCGCAAAATAATTGCCGTAATAAAAGATGCAAGTTCACAAGAAGTAGCTCGGGAAGGGAAGTCATTTCTGACATCATGCAGTGGTGCGAGCTGTCTTGTTCAAGGCGATTTATTGCCTCCCGAGGCCATGGAACTGGTGGGTTCACTAAAATTGCTGTTTGATGCTTTTCAACGATCCCCAGAAGATGGGATTAACCAGAATATAGCAGTTCCAAGTCTGTCCAAAATTTTGTATAAACCATTCTGGAGGCCTCGTCCCTCGCTATGCTCTATTCCCGGTACTCCCCTCATATCTGATTCATGCGGTAGGATACCTCGGTAAGTGCTGGAATAAAGGAAGATGGATATCATTTTAAGAATAAATGAAATTGAAAGAACCCCGATATCTACAAGAATCTTTTGTGCATACAAGTTTGAGGGTGTAGAGACAATCAAAATAAATATTTGTCTGATAGCCAGGGGTTGCGTAACAATAAATTAAGTGTGGATGGGATGCCAGATCTGCCATATGCAGTCAGAATGTGAAATTAGTCTTTATATTTGCGTTGCTATCTAAAAATATAACTCTGCAGCTGACACGTGAACTATAAGGCTGCTGCAAGTATCATTATATGTGATTGCAAATGCAAGTTTAAAGTTGCTTTAATTGCAATCTACTCTTTGAAACTAAGCTTGCTTTCAAAGCTGAAGAAAGTATTTCTTAGTTCTCCGTAAGGGAAGGATCTGACAATAATTATTCTTTTTTGCCAACACTATTTATATTTGCGTCGGAAAGAAAAGGATTAGGTGTTATCCAAACCACACGCGATTTCGTTCAACAAGGTTGGGAAGGTTATTATCTTGATTGATATTGTGTAAATTATCTCTTGGATTACTTAAAATGCTTGGAAAACTTGTCCTATAAGATACTCTCCACTGCACGGTCAAAGATAGCGTTAATGTCACATTTGTGTGAGCCAGTGCAAGTATGTTTTTGGATTAACTTACTACTACTTCATTGTAAGAAAGTGACGTAGTTTGGGAAATCGAAGCGAAAGAAAATGTTTTACTTTTCATAAAATCACTTGGCTGTACTTCGAAATATCAAATGGATGCGTTTTTAAAGAATTACTCTTCCAGTAGATGGAATTCTCTTCAAATTGGTCGTTTTCTTTTTGCTACTTGCTGGTATTTTATTTATAGTTGCAGCTGCAAATGCTTTGTCTATGATTTCTTTCTACCAACAGCTGTTTCAGCTTATAATGGGAATGGAATTCACAACACTCTTTCCTTCATTCCCCGTTGGCATCAATTTTCGTCATATCAACAGCATTATCAATATCAGACAATACGGAAGAATGGAAAATTACGAACACTTTACCACATGAATCTTTTTGGAAAGGATGATGTAGATGTTTCCATTTGTACACCAATTCGCAACTACGACGACGACAGTAGACTGTCACGGTTAGATGATGCAATGGATGAATCTAAATTGTCTTTTCCAAAGAACTTTACGCAACTTCAGATTGAGTTTAACGAGCCAATTGAAGAAGGTTTTGTTACAAACGTGCATATTGACAATATGATGCATTTTTCTTCCCTACAATCCAAGATTATGGGAGGCATTGAGCTCACACCTGAAATTTCAGCCATTATGCTTATTTACTTTGTTGAGGGCGCTTTAGGCTTAGCAAGATTGGCACAAACATTTTTACTTAAGGATGAATTGCATTTGGGACCTGCTGAAATGTCAGCTTTGACGGGTCTTTTCACCTTACCATGGACCATTAAACCTCTATACGGTTTCCTTTCTGATGGATTTCCTATACTCGGATATCGCCGTAGATCGTACCTTGTGCTTTCTGGCATCTTAGGTTGCCTCTCTTACTTGGCACTGGGATTTCCGAATCTACATGTCTCCTTGGGGGGCACCGTCACGAATGATTTTCACAATCCTCAAGATATAACTTGGATAACCACGGAACTATTACTCGGAAGTGCCTGTATCGCTTGTTGCGATGTCGTCGCAGATGGTATTGTGGTGAAGCTTTCACGAGACTCCCAAGATCCCAAGGTGGCTGGTGGACTCCAATCCTTGTGTTGGGGAAGTGCTGCTGTTGGTGGATTACTCTCTGCATACTTTTCTGGATCTCTCTTAACGACTATGACACCGCGTGATGTATTCAGAATCACCGCTGTTTTACCCTTTCTAGTCACACTCATATCCTTTCAAATACAAGAATCTCCATCAGAGAATACAACTGTTGAGGCGAATAGACCTCAACAAATTCAAAACCTAATCTCAGCCATTCGTCAACCTTCAATTTGGAAACCTGCTCTGTTCCTTTTTTTGTGGCAGTCAACACCCACATCTGATGGGGCGTTTTTATATTTCATGACTGATGACTTGGGCATGGGACCTGAATTTTTGGGCCGTGTTCGTCTTGTGACGGCATTGGCTAGTTTAGTCGGTGTTTGGGTTTATCAAACCTTCCTACGAAACATCTCTATTAAAAAAATACTTCTTTGGTCGTCACTACTCTCTACCCCGTTGGGGCTTACATCGCTACTGCTTATATCTCATGTCAATCGAGACCTCGGTATTCCTGACGGTGCATTTGTCTTTGGAGATGACGTCGCGTTAGCCATCCTAGGACAAGTGGCTTTCCTGCCAACACTTGTTCTTGCCGCTCGATTATGTCCCAAGGGAATTGAAGCCGTATTGTTTGCCACGCTTATGAGCCTATTCAACGGTGCCTCCACCCTAGGAACGGAAATTGGAGCGCTCCTCACGAAGTACATGGGAGTTACAGAGACCAATTTCGAAAACCTGGGGCTTCTCACCATAGTGTGCAATCTATCTTCTTTATATCCCTTGGTCTTTCTAGGACTTTTAGATGGAATTGGAGATTATTCAGAAGAAGAAGATACTGAAGCAAGACAGTTATTGTAGCTGAATGTAAAATCAAGGAGGATCTGATTTTTAGCCCCAACTATCTTCTGTCCTCTCCCGGGCAGATTGTATAGTGACATTAATTTCCAAATTTGTCGAATTTTATATACCAGGTCGATTGTCGTCCCTCGAATTTATTCCGGCTGCAATGATTAGCCCTTGAGGCAAGACTAACAATCAAGAAACCTAATTCTAATTTAGTTTTTCATTGAATTCTAAGATAAGTTACCTTATATTGTGTACCTTGGGACATGTCCCTATTGATCGGCGAAAAATCAAAATGGTACAAAGTGGAACAAAAACTGGATTCTAGAGTAACCCAACATAAAGCAAATGTATCCTAAACATATTATATGAGTTCCGGTGCAGTTTGCTCCATCTTATCCTTGTCATCGTCGCTCTGTGGAATCTGAATTTCCACTTCTTCATTTGTACCTTTCTCAAAGTTCTCATCTTTCGTTCGCCTTTGAAGGAAAACAAAGTAAGCAAACATTCCAACCACAATAATAGGAATAACAATGATAAAAAACATTGCAACTCCAGATAAGTCACCAGATCTGTCTCTCGACGCCTTCAATGCCGCAACAGCTGCCAACTCTTCAGGAGGGGCATCTCCATTCAAATACTGACAATGTAATCCCTCATATCCTGTGGGGCAGATACACCCTTGATGACGTTGTGTCGACGAGATCAATTCTACACACTTTCCCTGGTTGGTGCAAAAACTAATGGCACTGGCCGCCACTTCTTTCTCACATACCACTGTTGACTCATACTCACAATTCTCTCCCGCAAAGGAGGATACTCCAAAGGCCTTCGAACAATCACAATGATACTTGAATTTGAGAGTCACTTCATCACGTTCATTGTTCTTCACACACTCACTTCCGTTGTAACATACTCGACCTCCTCCAGGACACTGTTCAATTGGCGTTGAGCAATCCGCACCAATGTAATTAGGTAAACATTGACATTCTTCATTCACGCACGTTCCTTCAATGCAAGTATTACGATTGCAAATCATGGTGATCACTTCGTCTACGATACGCTGAGTCGATTTAACCTACGGAAACACAACGAACGATTTTTCAACGGCCACACAAACAGAAATGGTGGGAACTTGCTCCTACCAAAATTCAAGTTAAAAACGAGGGAACGTATATTCGAAATTAAATTTTCAACCAAAGTCTCCCATATCCTAAAATACAAACATTTTCACGAATTCCATTCCATTAAAAAAACAGAAGAAACCGCCAGTATAAAAGAGGTGAAGTAAGTTTCTTGCAATAGTACCTGACCATAACAGATGAGCATGCATGCTCTATGGTGTGACTTAGCACAACCAGAATTTTCTCCAGAACGCATACAAATATTCGAGGAAGCAGCTCCATATAAAATTAACTCTAGATAAAAAGAATGTTACGTGAGTTTAAGAACGGGATATAAGACTTTGGAAAATAGTGCTCTTTTTAAAAAAATAATAAAAACACCAACACGAAGAGATATCGTCTAAAACAATTAAAACCGCTGATACTTTCTCATCATGCGTTGGAAAACATTGCAGAAACGACGAGTAAGGAAGCCAAGAATATATCGACAGCAGCGTCCAAAACCATGCAAACAATGACTGACTCTTATTCACGGCAAGCTCACATTTGAAGAGATAGAAGTTCGCGTATTTTCAAAATATAAACCTAAAGCATTTCGCCACTCAGCGGCACCATCAAGATTATCATCTTGAACACAAAAAGTGTCGGCATAAATTAAGCGTAGCCTAATGCTTTTTATGACATAAATGAACGAAAAGATGTATCTCACTGGGTAAAGACATTGAATTCCTCTTGAATGCATTCAAATATTGGGAAAGCTGCACTTACCCTCGATCTATATTTTCTACCTTAAACGTTCTTTTTAGAAAATTGGTGGTTTTACGAATTTCATTGAGAGTTACTTAAAAAGAACTCAATTAAATTTATAGAATTAATGCTTGGAAAAATTCAATCATTAGGAATAAATAGCATTATACTTTCCTTCATCTTAAACATCCAATCAAATACGAAAACTACTCGCAAAGTTCGATCTATATTCTGTCTTAATTGTGATCTACTTCAGGAAATCAATTCAAGATTTAGAATGACATTAAAAATTCTGGTGTAGAATGTATGTGTTAATTTGGAATATTGATGTACATGGCGTCGTTTAAAAATGACTCAATCCATCGTCATGTATCCAGGAGTATCGCGCAGAAAATTATCTCGAAGCGTCAGTGAGAAGATTTCTTAAAGAAGCGAAATTTTAGTCATTCAGCGTGATAACTGATTATTGAAGAGCTGGAAAAGGAGATGATATGTAACAAAATCAATACCTCAGAACAATCATACGTCTTCGAAATTATGAATCGATATCATTACTTGTGATGCCAGAACTCATTTCCAATCAGAACTATACATGAACGTCGATGCCGGTTGTTTTTATTGATCTTTGGGAATGAATCAACAGATCTATTGGAATCCACCGTACACAAGGTTTTTATACTGAAATCAGATTCCACACTTTCGAAACTGGGATTCGGACATATTAAAGGTGAATCGACACCCTTCGGACTTGTTGGTATAGCAATATCAATACCAGCTTGCAAAATTTGTAATCCATCCATAGTCGTAAACTCTTTGAGGGCCTTTGTGTTTATGATATGTTTTTTGAAGTGAGTGAAGACACTTTTTCTTTTAGTGATGATTAAATCGTTGACGATTGAGTAAGATATTCCTGGAGGTTCCAAATTTCTGATACAGGAAAACGAATACCAAAGAAAACTTCCTTTCGCTGACACGTTTCACAGGAATAGGAGTTGAAGGCAAATGCTACTGAAATTTGCATTGCAGTCCCTAGTGCATAACTCTAATTGCGATTTTAATCTGCAGATACAACACTAAAATAAAATAAAAACTGTATTCATTTCAATTGAGGGGGAAGATCTTTCGTGCTTCTGAAACTTAGATCTAATTATAACTGGTTTAAACGTCATAAATCATATGGATGTAATTTTGTTGTATGTTTGGTATGGCTGATTTCATACTGCCCTTGTTGATGAGCAGTGTTGGGGCTTGTAAACTCCACTTGGACATTGAGACCTTCCTTCTCGAGTTTCGATTTCAACGTATAATTCTCATTTGCCTCGTCTATTCTAAGAAACGTGACATTTCTGGGGGACTTCTCCTTTGCGTAATTTAATGAACTCTCTCACGTCATTTGACATGTTTTTTTGCTGTGAAGAATCCATTTCATCTTGTTAAATTGATTCTCAATCACGTCTTCTCTATGCCATTTCATCTTGGCAAGTCGGTCCTCAATCAAGGTCCAAATGTTCATTTTTGCAAGGCAAATCTTCTTTATAACGCTTACCAGAAGTTTGCACCCCTTCGCAGACTTAGATATTTTACAAAAATTTCATAATGAACAATTCAGAACAATGTCCAATAATATTTAAGACATGGATTTTTGTGATTGCTATTTGTGAACAAAGAATTTGCAGGTCATACAATTTAATGCATGAAACAAATTTGAGTTTTGCTACTTGACCTAACCTAACATTGGTATCTACGAATGTATTCAACATCACAAAGCTGACTCTGTGATAAAGTAGATTATACCATAGCTTTAACCTTGACATCAGGAAAGTGTAAAGGTAGACATTTTCACTTTATGTCCTATATTAACTATGGTTTAAGCCAGATTTAGCTTTTTCTGGTGTTGTTGTTCTAGAAATCATCACCGCTCCTGCAATTGGAATGTCAAAAAGATTGTTGCTGTTGTTTTAGAGAATAAAAACTGTACTGAAAAACAAAATAATTCTTTTGTTGGTGCAATGTCAATATCATTGTTCTGGTAACTTCAATTCTGTGTTCTTACTTGTATGAAAGTTTAAGAAATTGGGACAAATGAAGGATTAGTTTGAAAGGATATTTAAGACTCAATGGGGCCGTGTGAGTGCGATATTAAAAGATTCTGCAATGAAAGAAGAGATAAGAAACAAACTCTTGGCTGAGTGTGCTTCAAAAGTCACAAAGCTTTGTCGTGACACCTCCAAGACTCATGAAAAGAGCCCCAATGAGATGTTTCAAAGTAAACAATCAAAAATGGAGAAACATTGGCGAATTTTTGGTGAAATACTTATGTGCATGACGAAAAACCTCAATAGTATAGGAAATGCGGGTTTTTTCTTGGGATATGGAGATAATTATCCTCAAGATGCATAGAGAGTCCTAGACCATAAAAACAAGACCATAATGAAAACCAGAGATATGAGATGGCTAGCAAAGACTTTTGGGGAGTACCTTGGAGTCCAAACTCCCATAATCCCCACAACATACCGAGCTGGAGGAGCCAGATGATGTAAATTACAATATCCTGAGGGGTAATCAGGTTCAACAATAAGCACAGGAAACAGAGAAAGAGGTACCCAGAGAAATGATTAGTAGAAACAGGGCTTTACTTTAGAATCTGGAAGAAAGGCCTTCTGATTCTGAAGACGAGGAAGAGATCACCTATATGTGCGCAAATAAATGGTGGAGCCTACACATTTGTTTGGTTATAACGACCAAATTTGTTGAAAATCCTGGAGAAATGCAATCTCAAAAGAACTTGAGAACACAAAAAGATGTGTTGTTTGATCCGTGATTGACAAATCATCTATTCCAAAAAATAGGAACTTAATTGGAACCAAATGGGTGTTCACTGAGAAGCATGATGGAGTATTTAGAGCAAGGTAAGCGAGATTAGGGTATTCACAGATCACAGGAATCGAAATCACAGGGATTCATTTGCCTGTAGTCAATGATTGAAGCTTCAGGATTCTTTTACTCTTGATTGGTAAACTTGGGTTGAAGGCCTGTCATATAATAATTCAGCTACTTTATCATTTCTGCAAAGGATTAAGACTATACACACATTGAGTCTCATACCAGCAGTTGAGAGCCGTACTGGTCATGATCGCCTTTTTTCCATTTTCAATGGAATTGCATAGTCTAATTTTAAGACTCAAATTTCAATATGCGTGGGATGAGATGGTTTCTCCAGCCTAGAACTACTGGAAGTGACGTTATTGGTTAAAGTGCTCCTCATCTTCATTACTATCGAGTGCATTATATTAAAGTGATCTCGTCACGTTAACGTTGATGATGCTGGTGAGAATGAATCTTTATTTGAGGAACGCAGAGCCGAGAAAGTACGCTTGACATTTGGATTATTGTGACCTATAGCTTCTGAAGAAATGGTAAACGTCAGAGGAAACTCCAAATCTTTGCGGTAGAACCAAAGTAATGATGATAGGAGCCGGAATCAAGGATGAAGTTGGTAATTGAGGTTGGGATGCATGTCCTGTGACCACAACTTCTTTAAAAATTATTGTATCGAAAATGTAGGGAGTAATAGTCACTAGCAATTCTATTTTGAAACTGAAGTCGTGTCATAAAGTGATTGGTGAAAAACTAGTTTTCACAACTAAAGATGATATTCAAGGAAAACTGAAGAATCTGGGAAACTGCCAGTATATTTGTTGGCTACTGCGTCAATCAATTAAGCAAAGTTATTCAGATATATTTTTTGTAGATAGATGGTATTATCTATTTTAGCGACATTACTTGGTCTGGAAAGCTGTGCAAAGATTAAATTACAAAGAAATCAACGCATATCGAAAGTTTAGACAATCAAAATAATGCGCCAAAAGTTAAGAAGCTCATTCAAGTAACCCATGACCTTCAACAAAGCGTGAATAGTACGAAAGTTAGAGATGATGTCAATTGCAGGTTAAGCCGGAACTGAAGAGTTTGGAGAATTAATTAAATACTGAAGGATCAAAGCTGTTTAAGAATGCTAACAGAGAAGTGAGTTACATCTTGATTAGACCAATATTTCGCTTATTTATTTGAAGAGGCATACCCACTTTATTGCATGAGGCTACGGCCAAGATCCTGGTTTTTATTTCAGTAAAATCATTGCTCCGGTACTCAAATTATTAACACAAAATTGGTTGGTCGACTATGAGCTTACGTTATCATCATTGAAACAGCTTTTTACATGGAAATCTTCTTGAAGAAAGTAAGACGGGATTTTCTCATGTTATGATTTTATTTCCAATTGTTGCTGATTACTGACAACACTAAGCTACAATCTAGTGCAAAATGTTTGACAAAGGTTAATTGATGCTGTAGAAACTAATGGACCTATTTAAAGTAAGTCTGCTCCGTACTCATGGACATAGTTGAATGAGGATGGTGTTGCCTTAATCGGGATTGATATAGGCAAGTCGTACGTTATTGGTCTAAAGACCAGTATTCCAAACTTTCTTCTTGTTTCATTCCACCTGAAGCGCGAAGAAATCTTATGGATCATTTGAATCGTCTAATTTCTGTAAGCACAAATTGAATGAAGTTTTCAAGTTCGATTGCAGCTCATCCATTGATTAATTGAAAAAATGGAAAAGAGGACCAAGGGAGGAGAAGTCTTAAGGTTCCAGGGACTCCAAATTCAAGATTGTATGCCCAAATTGTGCAATGGAACGAATTGACATTGACATGCAGAAGAAACATTGTTCAGAAGCCTAAATGCTACTGACACAGCATTCAAGACCTGACATCAGCAATACTGGGTGGGATGGGGAGCGAGAAACAAGAATTAGTGTTCCTGGATGTTGATGAATGTTGCTGGATTTGTCATTTACTTGCTGAAGGTCCTGATTAGCTGCCTTTTCTTTGGTGAAACGGGGTATGTTGATATATTGGAGGCAGTGAAAAAATTGCATTACATTTGTTGATGGATGTTGACTTTGATGTCAAACTACCAGTAGCGGTAAAAATTGACAATATTGGTGCTACTTTTATTCTGTACAAGGGATATCATACATTCGAAAAAATGTTGAGGATGGATTCAGTCAAATTGATATGATTCAAAGAATTGACTCCTAGATTCTTACGTAAGGTATTAGGCAAGTGTATTCCGCAATACTGGTACTGAAGATAAGGGATCGTGAGAAAAAAGCTTCAATTTAGTAGTAAGGAAAAGAAATGTCAGCACATAACTACTAGTAATTACTTTAAATCTGCTTGAAAGAAGAAATTCAAACTTCCTCATCTTGACATATTCTATCTTGTCAATATCAACTATATTATAAGTTAAACATTTTCTTCAGAATGGAAATTCAAAGATATCTTTCCAGAAAAAGGCTTGAGAGTCCAAAGACGCGTTTTCCTGTTTTCAATTTAAAAATAGTTTGACAGTCAGCCATACTGCAGTTGCTTTGTTACAATGATGACACCATTGTGTAAAATATTTCTTAGATTTGCCTACAATAATGGAAACTGTCTTCCTGTCATCCTCTGGTATCATGGCCACGCCATTAGTTGGACTGAGCTCTTCTATAATCTCCAACCGCCTGAATTGAGAAACAGATTCCTTACATTACATTATAAACTCCATTCTTGGGCCTTGGCTTGAAAAAAGAAATGAATGAGGACAACCATCACAAGTTTCTTGGAAAGTCAAATAGGATAAAAACGAAGTACTCAAAAATATACTAAATGAGACAACTAATCTTGTTTAAACGCTAGATATTGTGGAAGCACAAACTTTAAAAATGTTGGTGACTTTCCATCGATTCTTGGAAAGCAGCTTTGATACGTTTTTCGATTTGCCGAACACATTTTCATTTATGAATGTTCCGTTCAAACGGCAAGCCAAATCGCACCTATCAATAACAGCAAACAACGAATCACTCAGATATTACTTCCAAACATGTGATCTGTTTTTGACCGCAGTGGCTTGGCTCGAAAGTGACTAACCAGTGTAAATAAATGAAAGTGTTCAAATGGGGAACTTTGCTTCCCTAGAGAAAACGAAAGGATGACATTTTTGGCGCTCCTTCATTGGAAAGCTCCATGCTTATATTGATATCTTGAGCAAGAATCTTTGCCTGTTTCGGGATTCTCCCTAATGGCGGCAATGAGGAATCCTTTCCGCCACTTATTTCAAAACACCTTTTGGCATCATATGCTGCCTTTTGGGCACCCGCAGCAAGCTTGGGACGGCATGCCAAGTCTTCCATGCATGTGGCTTCCGTAAGGATGCTAGAATCATCATGGTCAAACTTAGGCAAAGGATTCCTTTCTAATGCTTCCTCCATACGTTGCACTGTTCGAGCAGCGTTACCTGCCGCAAGTGCAACCTGGCGGCTAACATCACAGCCGAGGCGTAAGCTGATAGGCGGCTTGGAGCCATTGTGCTGTAAATGCCACAATCGTATACCATCAAGATTCTCACGTTGACGGGCACATTGTAAAGCGTTTTCTAAAACGCGTTTCAAGTAAATCTGCATTGACTCGCTAAGGAGAGCTAAAGTTTTGTCTGTCTCAGCCTTTTCCTCATTAAACCAGGATGTCTTGATCTTTTGGGGGTTGCTATCTTTTTTAGACAAGGACACACCGGCAACAATTGGAGTGGACGATTGACTTTCCCTGTTTTCGCGATGGATTTCTGGGAGACGCACTTTGGCCCATGCAGCTCGAGCAGATAACACATTTCGGTCGTTCCAACCACGGCGAATTCTTGAATCATTCAGTTTTTTCGGAGGAGCATTTGAATACAACAAATTTCTCTGTTCTTCGTTGAGATCGACGTCTCCCTTGTTATCCAGGAGCAATCCTGCTGTAGTCCAATCATAATCAACCGCATGATCCAGCATTTCCATTAGCTCACTGTACTCTCGAGGTGCTACTTCGGTATCGGTAGCTGGACGAGCGGGAACTGATCTTCCTAACGTTGACTGTGGAATATTTGTGGTGGATGAAATGGAAGAGGAACTCAACTTGCGCTTAACGTTTGAAAGCGACTCTGCTGGCCGTTTGATCTCAGAATTGGCGTTTGGCGTATTTCTACCATTGACATTTCCACGTTGCTGCTCAGTTTGAGCTTTCATGTTTTGGATTTCACGCATCTTTTCTGACGCTTGTTGCTTCTGCTTGCGGATGGCTTCCTCAGCGGCAGAAGCCGCTTTCCTCTCAAGGTCCCTTTTCTGGCTTTCTTGCTCGGCGACACGTTCCCGAGCTCTGCGCTCTGCAAGCTGACGCTCCGCCAACTGTTGTTGTATCATTGTTTGTTGTGATTGTTGTTGCGACGAAGACTTAGCCTGGACCTGTGACTGGGACATCACTGGCTGCGGTTGCGATGGAATTTGAGACATAGATGACGACGAGGCTGTTGCATTAGATGATCCAGGATTTCCTTTTTTCTCTCGAAACTTTTGTTGAAAATGCTTCAGGTAGACTTCGGCTCGAGCCCAGTACTGTTCTCCAACAGTATCTCGTAATCGTTTCTTCATTGTGGCCGTAACTGATTCGTATCCTTGTTCCTTCTTCTTACTCTTCTCAGCACAATCTCGAATGACAAGCTTAGCACGAGCGTGCATGCCAAGATCCTTTGATTCTAGATACTTCATCAAAACCTTAGTGAACATGAGGAATTGTGCCTTTGCCTCCTTAGAATCTCGCTCTTGTTGAGCCCTATGAGAAGCAGACGTGGCTGAATGTGTCACACTTGCAGGCGGCATCAGATTGTTGCCAACCATTGGAGTATGTGATCCAGGATTTGATGATGGATGATGGCGCAGCTGTTGCGGTTGATTCGGGATTGAGTGGGATGTTGCGATTGGAAGGACAGAGGATGAATGACGCTGGTGGGGCTGCTGAATCGAGGATGCATGATGTTGCTGTGCTTGTCCTTGTGGCTGCTGCACAAGTATGTTAGATTGTTGACCTACTTTATGTGAAATGCCCAAGTTACTTGTGCGAATTGTATTGGCGGATGACTCTGATGACGAATGCTGCTGCTGAAGAGCGGGTGGAGGAATATGTGAAGAGTGACGAGATATCATAGTTGTCAAAGGAGTGGGTTCAAATGGATCTGCCTCTCGTGGTCGATTGGGAAACAATGCACGCGACGATGCTTGAGGAGAGGGCTGATTCGGTTGAGAATGAATGTTGTGAGCTTGTTGGATATGACTGGATGACAATATAGATCCTGAAGATGATGATACTGATGATCCACGGGAAGTATGAGTCGATTGTACTTGAGGTTGAAGATTTTGTTGTTGTGGTTGCCTTTGCTGTGGTTGCTTTTGCTGTAATTGCTCTTGCAGGTTGGAAGGACGGCTTATTTGCTCCATACTTTGAGCTGAAACATTAGAAGGACGGTTTTGCTGTTGTTTAGTAAGACTTTGGGTTGCTTGTTGAGAAGGTAATGGATTTGAGCCTTTGTTTCCAGTCGAATACAAGGACTTTAGACGTGATAAATCATCAGAAGTTGTAACGCTTGCAGAGACAGGAACGGAGGATCCTAGACCAGCTTCTAAAACATTTTCATCGTCCGATGAATCATCGTCATCTCCTCCCATCAGCATACTAGCCATATTATTAGCCGCCATATTGTTCAGACTTGGAAAAGAACAAGAGGATTGAAATATCAAGTCAGGGTTGACGACATTTTTATGGTGTAGAGAGTAGAGACTAGTAACTAACAACCGTTATTTGGGATTTCTCCAGCGCAATAAGTTTAAGGTTTCAAGAAAAGTAATCCTGGGCATCAATGCTCTCTAAGCTGAAAATATGCCTTTCATTAAAACGACCTCAATAGATTTATGGACACACTAAAACGCTGCATTATACTTCCATTTCATATGGTGACATGTGTTGTCACGTCAAAAGGAAAGATCTAGTCAAAGTTGCTCTAGCAGTTTGTTTATTTCTTAGGTATACAGCCAATCATGCTTTTGAAGACTACAGACTCAAGAGATATCATTTGGTTGCATAAACTTATGGTGAATGGGACATATCAAAGAAATGCAAGGTTATAAAAGGAACAACTACCAAAAGTTGGTGTTACCAAACGGTCGCAAATGTATCAAAAATAAATGGGCATTCAAAATAAAGAAAAAAGGATTTTTTCACGCAAGGGTGGTCGTGTATTGGAAATATCCCTCACGTTCAAATGAGTTTAGATTTATATTTGTTAGGGCTATCCATTAGGGATAAAGAATATTGTGTTGAGGCCAATCAATTTGAAAGATACGGTGAAACCTTTAGTTCAATATAATTTTAGTAATTACAACTTTTGATTGGAATTCCTTTTGACACTTCCTCTTCATCTTTGTAGTCTTATTAATCCCATAGACGATATTTCAACACGTTTAAACGTGGGTACCTAGTAAGCGTCTATTTGAGACTACGCTTTATCAAGTTTATCCTTGTTTAGTTGGCACTCATTTCTTTGGTCGAATATGACTGATTTGAACACGATGAGAGTAATTCCCTTCTACGGAAAGGCTGATGAGTGGCCGATTTGGAGTGAGAAGTTTCTTTCTAAAGCCAAGAGATATGGTTTGAAGGATTTATTGTTAAGAAAGTTGTCCATCCCAAGATTTGACGAAGAATTTGATGTGACGTCTGAAACAGGAAAAGAAAAGTCTAGAATCATCGAATTGAATGAAATTGCGTTTACAGAACTCATTATTTCGATTGATGTGAAGACAAGTTGCGGTAAAACTGCTTTTAATTTAGTTAAAGGCTGCAAGACCAAGGATTATCCATATGGCAATGCAGCTACTGCTTGGGAGAGGCTCAAAAACAAGTATGAGCCCGTTTCTGCTCCTACTTTGGTGAAATTGGAGAAGCAGTTTATAGAACTATCATTAAAGAAAGGTCAAGATCCAGAGACTTGGATCACAGAACTAGAGGACCTTCGTGTTAGGCTTGAAACTATGGAATCAAGCATTTTGGAGAGTCAATTCATGATTCACATTTTAACAACCTTACTTCGGACTATGAGCTTCAACTTGCAATGCTGGAGAGAAGAGTTGGCGATACTGATAGGCCACTAACTGTTGAAGAAATTAGAGGAGAGTTAT
>CAAAJI010000001.1:424602-502911 GCA_900642245.1 Fragilaria radians | reverse complement strand
TTCACTTCACAAAGGAAAAGATTCTATGGTCGTGGGCCAAGATTGGTTTTGTTCCGTTCACTAGAAGCTGTTTGCAAAACAAAAGAGTTAGAAAGGAGCTTGGACAACATGACAAGGATGAAGCGCTTGAAGACTTACAATTCCGCTACAATGTACTTGTTGACAATATTGAAGAGGCCGGATTCAATCCTGGAGTATTTGATGCTGAGATTCCATCCGCAGTCCATGTTCAGAGGGAAGCAACAGAGGAAGCACAGGCAGAAGAGTTAGTAAAGAGTGGGAAAGCTTTCTCTGCATCTGGTCAGTGGAACTTCTGCGAATCTCGAATTGGAAATGCCGGTGCCACATTGCGCGCTCAAAAGAAGCAACTCAAACTGAATGAAATTGTGAGGCAGAATGTTTCAAACAAGAAGAGTGAAGCACAATTGAAGACATTGCAAAGAGCACAGGCAGCACTTGCAAAGCATGAAATTGATGCACAGTTGCTTACCGAGAAGGATTGGGGTGATGTAGTCCGTTGGGTGCTCCCAGCTGCGAAGGTGCCGTTTCTCTTGAAAGATCTCAAGAAGCAAGATCAAATTGTTGCAAAACTTGCAACCTTGCCCAATGATTGGACCAAGTATATTCCTCACGTTGCGGTCGTCCCAATCATCCCACCAACAGCAGGAGTCGAAGAAGAGGTTTAATGAAATGATTGTCTGTAGTCCAAATAGAGTATGTGATGTGAAATCTCTCCGGAATGTGATTCTTGTGCAGCGAGGACTGCAATTACGAAGTCCCGCAAAATATCTGAAGCACGAGAAAACTGAAAATTGTCAATCATGAAAAATAGATATCGCATTTCCAACAATGCAGTCACGTAACAAACACACTCTTCATTCACATCTTAGTGCTATGATAGATTGATAGAGCAACGGATTGATGAAAGGGAATCAATTTACTGCACTAGTGACTGACTTGTCCAGATACTACGTTAAGTATAAAATGGCAAAAAAAATTTAGAATCATCACATCTCCATCAATTAACATCAGAAATCAAATCTGATGCGAGACAAACCATGTGTGACCACTTATGCATGATATATAACTATGGAGAAAATTGATTCGAAGTGTGCCGTTGTTGCGAAAAAAGGTTCTAGTCCAGCTACTATGTTAATGCTTGTAGCTGGCAAACTACCCCTTCCCACTGACCTGGTAGCTGGCAAACTAGTAGCTGTGACCCCTGCCCACTGACCTGGTACAAGTAGCTGTTACCAGGCAACCTGGTACTAGATACCAGGTCGCCTCCAGGCCTGTTTATTTTCGGGGACTCACCGAATACCCCGAATTTGCTTTTTTTCGGGGAGTTTTAGACATAGAATTCGGGGACAATTCGGGGGGTCAAATACCTTTATTAATTCTTATGAATTGTCATAAATAAGACTTTAATTGATTCATGCTGCTTGCTTTGAAGTATCGCTTCCAAAGAAATGTCAGTCAGACTTGTTCGGTACTTTTTCACAACCGATGACAGAGATATCAGATTCAACGGTGCTCGTTCCAGGAAAAACTGAAGCCAAACCACCAGCAAACATGCACAACTTCGGAAAGCGATCACATATATAGGTCTCCAGCCTTTATAGAAACTTGTAACACATACCACCCACCACTCTGAGCCAAAACTATTTCAGTTAAATTAAAAGGACCTGCACAAGTACATACACTTAATAAAACAAATCCGATCAAGATTTCATAAGATATCATTTGAGATGCTGATCTTAGTGCTCCTAAAGTGATTAGTTGTATACTTGTGTTTTTCATGCATCTGTATAATGAAATAATGAATAACAGTTACATCTATACTATGAATCAAGTAAGCAAGAAATTTCTGTTTATGATCAATTACGTCAAGTATTTCTTTTCCGCCAACGGTCGTCAAAGTCTCAACTCTATATGATAATTGTTCTTTTGTGACAGGGTTGAATCCTTTAAGTGTGATGCTTTTATGTTTGAATCGTCTCCAACAAAGTTTTTCTCTATTCAGATTATTTATGCAAGACAATTTGGTTTGAACAAGGTGTGTTTGATATGGTCAATTGTCAATATTGAGTGAGTGAGGACGAAAAAACGGATCAGATGTTCCAATTTCAACGGAAATGACCGTAAAACCGTCATAACTTAATCAAAATTGACTCAAATTAGAAACACCATACCAATTTGAGCTCTCTTCATACCTTAACTTATGCTGTTTCCTCATGTGGCTACTAAGATTATTGCTTCTCCAAGGCTTTTGGAAATACTTGACATTTGTTGTTTGTTTTTGCTTTCGACCTTCGATGTCGGCTCCATTGTCCTCCTCTTCCTTCCCATATTTTTCACAAAATAAACACTTCACAGAACTTAATATTTCACCACATATGAAATTTGTCGCTCACTTAGTATCCTTGTGTCTTCATTTCAAATCTTCTTTCAACTTTTTCGAAATACAGCAATAGATCCTTTTCATCTTCTTCCTTTAACGCATAAGTTGCATGTATCTCAGGGTCTATTGTCAACATTTCCTCCAACAGTCCCTTAAATTTGATGTCTTTCTTGATTATCTTAAATTTGCAGTCATGTTATGTGAATATCCACTGTCATGATATCCCTTTGTTTGCCACCTATAACTCCTACAGGATTAAAAATTGCTTCAGTTTATGAGCAGCTCCCATAAATGGTTGACGCATGCTTTCAGACAATTTTCCAATACTGTTTTGTTTTGACCTTGAATTATCCATTTGGTGTCATTGGATTGCCTCGACACCGGATAGAGTCCAGAATGTGATCCAGGATACCCTGCTCTATGTGAGAATTGAGATAGAAAAATCATGTCCTAATTTAAGGAAATTACGAAAAACTACTCTTGTTTTCTAATCGTGAAAGATTAAACTCTTGACTGACTAATTTTTCATTATGATAATATTTTTTTAGATCAGTCTTTTATATATTGTCTTTTGGCTATTCCAGCTTGTCAAATATCTGTTGACTACTCTTTATTAAGAGAAAAGCATGTTAATTATAAATAGGTTTGTGAAACACATGTGATTTATTATCACCTAATTTTTAGAGACCTTTGATTAGTATCATCTAAAATTTGTGAACGAAAAAAAAACAAATATTATTAGGGAAAAGTTATTTACACACCCCAAATCGGTTATTTACACTCCATTACGACAAAACCCTAACCTTTTTTCTTATAACCCGGAATTTTCACTTATAGAGGACAAATAAATCCACATTTCAAATGTATAAATAAAATTGCAATGAAGATAGTGACGATTTGGAGTCGATCTTGCGTGAAGACACAAATACTTTCAACAATTACCAATGAAGTAAGAATTAACACACCCTTTGTTGCTTCTCCTCAACCAGCACGTCGTTGGTATCGTGGGGACAGTAGCGATGCCGAACCAAGGCCCTTGAGCGATCGTGAACAAGAATTGGTGAACGTAGCCATTCCTAGAGCGGATGCCTTCTTACAGCGTCATGTGCGGTTTCCGAAATTGAATGAAATACCTCCTTCCTCTATGGATGCTTCGACTGCTGGTCAATGCAAAGACGTTAACGAATTAGAACATGAAATTCGACAAAAGCAATTGATATATCGTTTCAAACAAAGAGGTTGGTTGGAAGTTGATTTGTTACTAGGAACGTGGGCCAGTGAGAATGTGCCCACCCTGTCATCAAGTGAACTAGATGAATTTGAGGCATTCGTCAACATGGATACAATTGATATATACAACATTGTGACTCTCCGGACAGAAATTCCAGAAAAATTGAAGCATTGTCGAAAGAATTCAAAAATGGGCACAAGGTCATCCACTGGGAAAAGCAGGCCCTATATTCTATGGCAAAGTGAAGAAGAATAATAATTTAATCTAAGTTACATGACATTTGTTCCGGATGTAGGAGATTTGTTCACATCTAAACTTCCTTACTTTCTATCCATGACTATTACATCGCGATTCTCGTTATCATAGTGATGAAGCCATCCTTCATTATATCTATGCAGCACTTTTTTAAATCCAGGCACTTGCGAGAGTTTTCCAAGTTTTCCTTAGACTCTTACAATGAAAGCATTGAATCCATAGGCAAGAGCTCATTCGTGGCATAAGTTTCTTTGAAAAGATGAGAAGGGAAAAGATAAAGTTGATCTTGCAGTTCCGGGGATGTCCCCTCTATATGAAAATTCCGGGGTGTAAGAAAAAAACGTTAGGGTTAGGTCGTAATGGAGTGTAAATAACCGATTTGGGGTGTGTAAATAACTTTTCCCTATTATCATTGATCCATGAGGTGTGAAAGCTTTTGCAAGCAGAATTCGACGGGTCCACCGAAAATAACCCGAATCCCTGAAAATACTGGTTCAGCACAGCTAAGAATTTGACTTACTGTAGAGCTAAAACTTACTGTTAAGATGGGCGTGTGCAGTACAGTAACACTTCGTAACTCCAAATACTAGTGAGACAGGATGGTTAGTCATTTGAAAATGGAAAAGAATGAGTTAACCAGTCGCGATGAAAGAAAGACTTCTAGTCAAGGTCGTCGACGAGTTTGCTTGATGGGGTTGTCGGCAGATCCTCCAACTAATGCTCACGTGGCAATGGCAAAAATATTGTCGTCGTCACTGAAATCGGAAGGTTGGGACGAATTACGAATAATTCCAGTCTTTCAACACCCTTTTGAGGTGAGTAGGTGATTATAGCGTGCCCGTCATCAAGTCTGGATTGCTTGTAACAATATACACAACTCGATTGATAACTTGGACGCTCTTATCATGTCAAAAGAAAAAGCGAAACCGAATGGTAGCCTTCGATCATAGATATCAAATGTGCAAACTTGCTTTCTTGGGAATATCTACTATGATTGTAGTGGCAAATGATGAAGAGCGTTGCGTTGAATCACTACGTCAAAGAAAAATTGAAGCAGGGTAAGTTGGACTTGAGTTTGGTGTTTTCTTTCAGTTGGAGGCGAAGAAGAAAAATAAAACAGACCTAATCATTGTTTGCCTGTATTCGTTTCTGATAAACGATATCTTTATTCATGTTGGAATGGTTATAGAACAAATTCCTCATTTGAAATTTCTCCCCCGGGAATCGGAACTGTTGAGTTGTTGGAATTCCTCACTTCCTCTGAGCAAGGAACCGAATTTTCGTTGGCGTTGGGTGAAGACGCATTTCGGGACCTTGTTGTGTATCACAAATGGAAGCGAAGCAAGGATATTTTGACTATATTAAGTGACAGGCCGTGGTTTGTTTTTAAACGACCCACCACTGATGAGGCTATACCAAATGAGATAAGTAAACAATGTAGCAACATACATTGGTGGAAATTTTCTGATCCCGAACTGAACGGCTTGTCGTCGACACAAGTTCGATCCATGAGGACACTCGAGGAATGGGAAAAAGTGGTACCCCCACTTGTGATGGATTATGTCGTTACGAATCGTCTTTACTCCTTTCGTAAGAACGATGCTGGTATGTCTCTTGTGAATGGATAATTTGTTTGTATAGAGTTTTGTATTTTGCCGCATGGGCAATCAACCTAATACAACTATTTTAGGATAGTGAATCTACGTAGTCTCATACAACTATCTCTACTAGAGAGTTCAATATGGAAACTAATCCAACAAGGAATGTGATTCGTTTTCTCCCTACATACGACATCGCCGTAGTCGGACTTAAACTATCTACAGGAGCTAATGACGGAGAGTCGTCATCATCGCATACACAAGCATCACCAACTAGATCTGGCATTGCGGGACAAAGCGTTGAGGGGATATACCCATCAATAGCGGCCTCTTGAAGGGCCTGACAAGAAATTTCAGGTTGGTTCGGGAATTGTACCGTCCTCTCCGGAAATCGAATCGACCGTCCCTCTCCACACAGGACACATGCTGGATAGCCAGGATTTGGTGGACGTGATACAGGACTCACCGTCGGTGCTATGAATTCAGTATCAGTCAATGGCGAGGACATACCCACAGGAACCTGAGAGGATGACGATGATAATGGCGATAACGACTCTGATTGCACGCTTTGGAAAATCAAACTAGTTAACGTTAACCAAAGAATACATCGTAGATATTGTTGTTGTTGTTGTCTTCGGTTCATTTGACTCGGAAACAAAACAAGTTGTCATAGTTATGTGACATATGTAATTTATTTTTGTTTGAGAGGTAACGATTAACCTAAAGGAATGATAGGTCGTCATCCATACACAATGAGAACACCTTACGAAACACGTGATAGAATATCACATTTAGCGCGGCCGTTAAACTTTAACGTCGCACAGCAGGAAACACATTTAGGACGTTGCCATTGGTTTTTCGTAGAAACAAAGAATAGATTTTGCAAATATGAACATGAATACTTTAAATCTCCAATTGAACCAAGGAAAAATCCTACAACAATAATACAAAACTACTATAGAACATATCTAAGTACTGTGACATTAAAATTAATGTTGAATCAATGTATCTCCCCGAAGCACTTGTGCACTTACGACGTGTGCTTTTATTTCGTGACTAACTTGTTTGCCTAAGATCAAATCTGCATAAGATTTAGAAAGCGAATTAATGCCTAGCCTACTATAAGAGCTGAATCTGAAATTTCGATCACTCTTGATTCCTGGGCCATCATTCTATGGTTCATATGCTGACGAGAATAGCTTCACCCCCTCCCCTCTCTTCTAATCTGTTTCCAAAATACTCGATATTGTTTAATTAGATGTACAAGCACGTATTGATAAATTATCCACTTGCTCTTTAATAATTAAATCTAGTAATGAAAAGGGGACAACTGATTCTATCCTAATGTAAATATGAAACCAAGCACAAAAGCAACGGTTCCCTAGAGCAATACACATCAGAAAAATGCATAATGGAACACACAACGGGTGGTCAATCTACTATTGTTAAGACTGAGTTTGTGAAATAACACTCCTACAATATGGCGTTTGAAAAGGAAATCTACACTATTTTTGTAACTGTAACTGTTTTGAGTCATCAAAAACGTTTGGCTGATTATTGGTTGGGAGAGACTATTGATAATTTAATATTATTTTTTTCAAAGCTCCCCTGGGATATATACACTATTTCAATTTATGGTTTCCTACTGGTAGTATAATTGATTCCGGGTTCCAGATACAAAATACCTACCTAAAAGCTCAAAGTGGCGTAACATCCATTACGCAACTTGTCCCAAAATATAAAAATATTGTCATAAATAGTTAGGAGAGTTCAATACTTAACCAAAAAGTCTAGACTTGATGGATACAAGCTGCAAACCAGATCATCCGCATATTTTTCCTAGATCATATACAAAGGTCAGAGAGAACTTGAGTCCTAGAATATGACTGTACTTCTGAACGGTCCTCTCCAAAATTTGCGTTCCCAAAAAATGAAAAGACAATTTGTCTAGCTATTCCCAATAAATGAAAACACAATTTGACTTGTCTCTGATCTCTGGAAAGTCTGCTAAACAACTTTTCATGTCAACTCCTAAGCTTGGGAAAATGCTCAATTCCAAAGAAAATTTAATTTAGCCTGGCACTGAAATGAAACATGGGATGCTATTGCTTCAGTCTTGATATTAGCCCTCAAAGGCAACCAATCGTTGTGTTCCGTTTAGAAATACGTCTTTGTGTGTCTTTGTAAACAGTATCTGATGCACAAAGCTTGTTCAGGATGTGGAATATTTCGGTGATTTACTAACATTAGCAAATGAAAGCTTCAAATGCTTTGAATAGTTGGTAATCAAAAGGCAAGTAATGTGTAAATATATCAGTATCAGGAATTCTGTTTCCAAGGTTCTCCGTTTTTTCCTCAGATGTTTGATCCTATCATCCCAAACCTCATTGTATTTCCAAGACATAGCAGACTTTAGGTGATCTTCAACAGGGTTGAGGATTATCTGATATCCAAATTTAGATTTTGTTGGTGTCGAAGAAACGAAAAGATGTCATTGACGGAAAGGAGCCCGTTGTTACGCAATGAGGAGAAAGTTAACGATGACATTGCAAAACCGAAAGAAAAAAAGGGCTGTAAAGTAGTTCATATCTTGGGAGAATTGATCGGTGCCCGGCATCTAGATATTACAGAGAAAAAGATTGAACCATATTTCGTTGTACAGTTTGGATCGAGGTTTCTGCACAGGACTACACCACTCATGAAATCGACTAAGTCATCAATACTGACTAGTGATCCCATTTGGTCAATAAAGGAAAGTCCGCTGTTTATAGTTTCTATTCTTCCCATTGATATCATAACAAATAAGCAATTAGTCATCACACTTTGGACACGTCAACCTAAGTCAAGGTTGAAGATGAGTCTAAGCAAGCGACAACTTAAAATTGAATTCGGTGGCAAAATCCATCTTAATGCCTCTGACATTCTATCATCATGCCAGGAGGAGCGTATTGAGTTATTGTTGCTTGACGAGCTTGGAAGAAAGGTAAAGGGGGCCTCTGATCAAGATCCTCTCCTAGCAGTGAGATTTAGGGTAGCATCCAGTGCGGACATTCAATTTGTCCATGCCTGGAATAAAGCTACTGAAATGCAAAGTACTAGGATACCAAGAACTGTTCTTGATGGAACAGGAGTTTTAGTGCAAGAACACCGAAACTTGGTTGATTTATTAACAGAAATAGACGAAAGTGAGGTTCCCGGAGCAAAATTACGAACCACTTTGTCCTCCAACGTATCAGCTACAGTACCCCGATCAAGCCCAAGAGGAATGATTCGGGTAAAACCTGGTCCGGACCCTGACCATCCGATTACTGGTGCATACATGGAACGCGAAGAACTAAAGGAAGTAACGAAACATCCATCAAAGCAATGGATTGAAGCTGGAAGTGGAACTCTGGGCAAGATATTCTTGGAAATACTCTCTTGCCATGGCTTACCAAATGTAGATATTGGAAATGCTGTTGGAAATCAAACGGATGCCTTCGTTTCTGTGATATATGGCGACACTATGGTACAAACGTGTATTATAGATGACGAAATTAGTCCCCATTGGCTCCCTTGGACTCAGCGCGCATTCGTTATGAATATGCTACATCCATCACAGGTTCTCTATTTGGCTGTGTTTGGATACAAGCGGGGTTTACTGCATCATTATCCCATCGGGAGAGTTGAAATCAATCCCATGAATTTACAACGTGATACAGAATACATGCTGAAATATGCCTTATTTCATTCATCACACATCACAGATCGCAAGTCATCAGGAAGTATTCGCATCCGTTTAAGAATAGCTTTGAACAACGAACGATCGGCACTCTTCGCAGTACTGAAACCGCCTCCAGAGATTTATGTGAATGTTAGGCAAAGGAAGTCATTTCTTGTGGCAAGGTACACCTGTTGCGGTGAGTACGATAGCGAAGAAAAATTCAACCTAAAGGTGCTTCTCGCGTATATTGATGAGATAAAGGACTCATATCTACGAAGGGTTATCTATGGTATCAGTGATGGTGGGCAGTCACTGATATTTTGGCGTGGACAAGTCAAAGTTGGAAATGTATTGCTTCCCATTCATTCCTTCCTGTTATTTTGCTCTGGAGTAATACTAGTGGAACAACCCCAGTTTATCCCTTCATTTTTATTTCTTGGTATTGCTTGGTTCATGCTAGCCAATGCAAATCTCAGACAAATGTCCCCTTCACCATGGTATCGATGTCCATCATTTCAACACTACTTTGAAATATTGATTCGAGGAAAATCTACCCTTGACTTGGAGCCCATTCATCCTGGCGAAGGGTGGAGTGGACAGCAAGATATCATGCTGGCTTTGAAGAAAAGAAAAGAAGACGATGCCAGATTTTTTGAAAAGAAGGAAGCTGTCGAAAAAGAATTGGAAGAAGTGCAGTCAGTTTCTTTGCATACAAAGAGTAACAATCCTATAATTCCAGTGGAGATTCTTGTAATTCTAGGAAAGGTACAAGGAATTGTTGGGAATATTTGTAGATACTGTCGATTAATCGATGCTATTGTCACTTGGGAAGAAAGTGCTGTCAGCTTTTGGATAACTTTGATATTTCTCTCCGTTGGACTGATTTTTGCAATGATACCCTGGAGTTTTTTGATCAAATGGACTGCCCGTCTTTCCGTTGTCTTGTTCCTTGGACCTCAAAACAAATTGCTAGATATGTTCGTCGTAAGACAAAAAACTGATGAACATAAAATATTTCAGTTGTTTGCTGCTAGGCTTTTTAAGGCGCGATGTCGACAAGAAGAAGCAGTAAAGCTAAAGGCATTCCTTCACATAATTTACGGTAAATTTTCAACAGTCGTTCCGACACTATCTTGGACCCCACATCAAGATAGGCCACTTCCTGATTCTCAGGCACATGTTGCAGGTGATCAAGAATCAACATTAATGCACGATCTTTTGTACATCCCTGGCCAGAAACTGTACGGAAAAATGATTCCTCGTCCTTACGAGCAATGGGTTGTAAATCAAGACGAGTCAAGCCGTTTAAGAGCAAGGGCTGAATCTACGTTATTGAATATCGAGGAGAAAACAACCCTGACTTCAGAATCTTCGCCTCTCATCGAAGCTGGCTCCAATGTGTTAAGAGAGAGTGAATCCACAGAGTCAGGCGAAGATGAGAAGGGCCTCGTCGAGAAAAAAATAAAACCACCGAAATCTGAAAAGGGAAAGGTTGCAAAGATAATTGAGCATGGACTTCAACTAAATTGGGGTGAGACACTTTCAGATACCTATCACAATAAAGCTGGTTTTTTCAAGAAAATGTTTTTCCAAAACCAAGTTTCAAGTACGAAGCATCCTAGAATAAACAAGTTAAACGCGATGGAACGTCGCGAGAGCTTACACGGTGACTGGGGCGAGGAGGTTGTAGATGTCTATGACGAGGAGGCTCAATTTACGAAGCAGAGCTTTCGCGTTCATGCGAAGGAAGACAATCAATCTGAAACTTCAACATCTCCAGCAGAGACTGAAAAAGAATTCGAATCTAAACAGGGTCATGGCAATTTGAGCCTTTCAAGCTCAACAACGTCTCTCAAGCAGGGAGCAAAGGACCGAGACGAAAGTATAGAAGGCGATTTGGGGGTCGAAGTAACAGAGTTGTTTGACGAAGAAGCTCGCTTCGTTCAGCAAAGTTGGCGAGGATCTATTCATCATTTTGAAGATACTGACTTATCTGATAGTGATGAAGAATCTGAACGAGACCGAATTGCATTGATCGATCCTGATTCATCAATACTAAGTGATGGAAGTATTTCTCGCACGACAAAATTAGAGGATGCTTCCGAAATTGCAGGTGTCGAAAACACTAAGCTAACGATGATAAAGGATGAAAACTATGGCAAAATGATCTCGGATGGGACCTCGCTAATCGCGAATGTAGAACCAGAAGTTAAAACACTGCCTTCAGATGAATATACGTCTATGTCGGGCAATAACGCCGTAATTCAGGATCACCGAGATGTTGTTGTGCAGGACAGTGAGATTAACAAGTCAAGACCCCAGTTCACTTTTCAGCACCAAGAAGTTGTAATCAGTGAAAAGGCGCAGAGTGAAATGGAGTCAATGGATTATATAGCATCACCGTTGGCAAAAAATACCCAAATTCCTGACCATCAAACCGATCCTGTTTGGCTAATGCATGCTGGTGACTCGAACGGCGAATCTCATCACGTAGACACAGTTGCCTCATTCGGGCAAAATCTGATGAATCGCAAAATTGGAGGCATCACATTAAACGACAGGGCAACAAAGGCAATGAAGAAAACTTTTGATATTGCCGAACGAGCCAAGGATGCTGCAAAAACGTTGATGCCACATCAGCGAAAAGATATAGCCACTCATAAGTCGAATCTAGAAGAAAGCTTTGAGGAAGAAGGAGTTGAGGTTTCTGACTTGTGTGATGATGAAACAGCCTTTTTGAGCCAGCACTTTTAATTGGCAAAGGGCGCCCTGAATACACGAAGCGCATTGAATGTTTTCCATACCTCCATGATCATTATATAGTTAATTATCATCTTTACTTCTTATCTATATCCTAGTGTCACACAGAGCCAAGAATGGTATTGTGACGCTCCTTCATCGTCTAAATACTTTGATGCAAAAAAGCCAAGTGCAACATAGATGTTTTTTATGTGAGTTTGCTTATTTGAGTTTCTAAAAGTAGAAGAAAGATATGTTTCTTTCCGTGTTTTCAGGTCAGAACAAATTTGTTGCTGGATAACACAATTGATATGTAACTATGTTTAGCGTAAAGACGCGTTTAAGCATTAAGCTTCTAAAATAGTATTGAATGTTAAAATCGAGAGAATAATATAATCTTGTCTGAGTCCTAAACACTGTAGTTGATGCTTACTGAATCATGTTAGGATTGGTGTTTTCCAATCCAACATTCTCATTCTGTGCTTGTTCAATGCTGACAGTATTGTCAATATTGCTATATTGATTGTTTATCACATTCTGCTCATTGATGTCATCATCCTTGTCATACTTTATGCTCGCACGGAACATATCTTGCATGTATGTCTCCTTCCATAACTCAATTGGAGACACCCATATTGCACATGATAAGAACACAGTGTACAATCGAAGCCATCTTGCTTATAGAGTGACAAGGGGTTGAATGCTCTATCACCTCTGTTCCCTAGATTTTGTTATTTGTCAATGCTTCATCGCCGACTATGGTCTTTCACTCATGGAAGATACAGAGAACGCACATTTTGTCCCATTCCTGCAAAAAAGCATAAAGGGGCTCATTTGCTTTTCTTGAAGCTCTATGTGGTGATTTTCAATAATTTTTGAATACAGCATTCATATCTAGCTCAATGAGCCAATGGGAGACTTTAGCAGTACTTCAGTAAGTTATACCCTTGTTTCGTTAATTATTTTGAATTTAACTTTTAAACCTCTCGATTTTTCAACTTACAAAAGAAAATCAGAAACCCTGAACCTCATAAAATTTGTCGCCAATGATATTTCTTCCTCAGGAAATGCGTATTTAAACTTATAGTCATATCAAGGTAAGAGGTGTGAATGATTGCCCTTTTTAAGCTCGGCAAATGAATCTTTAATTGAATCACTGATAGGTAAAGGCTTTAGTCTTCACAATATCATCAAGACTTGTGAATGGTAGAGAATACGTCCCGCTATGAATACCTTGCAACTTTTGTAGATGATGTTTTGGTTTGAAGTCAAGATCATATGTGAGTCAGAAAATCTTAACAAAAATCAATTTTTTGAAGGGTAGTAGGAAAAGAGGGGATTCTGGATTCTTGGGGTGCATTCGAAAAAAGGATTAATACTAGCCTTCTACGGAATAGTCACGTTTGATTCAAAATGGATTATAGGATGCATATGCATTTTGGATAACTTTTCCCAAACGTCATTCTGCCTCTTTCAATTTTCTTCTACTTATCCCTTATCCTTAATGCAATTGAATTCTGTTTCAAAATCGCAACATAAAGTATGGGTCAGATCGCTCTAGCCTTAGTAATTGGTACTAACTTTTTTAATATTTATGTGATTTAAAGCTGATGAGAGTGTTGTTTTGTCATGCTTCTTGGATGTGCCTCATTGTCTATTCAAATGCTTTAGTACCGATCACAAGATTTTCATTCAAGTCCAACCCTTTATTTGCTGCACGCACCACGAGTTCTAGCGATATCACCCAGGCTATAGAAATAGGTCGGGAACTCTTGCAACCTTACTTTAATTTTCCTTTGGACAATTGGCAGCTTCAAGCAGGTGGAGAGATTTATCAAGGATCCAATGTAATTGTTTGCGCCCCGACTGGAGCTGGAAAGACTGTCGTCGGTGAAATGGCGCTTCATCTAGCTAGAGAACGAGGCCAAAAGGCCATTTATACAACGCCTTTGAAAGCCCTATCAAACCAAAAGTTTGCGGAACTGAGACAGATATTTGGCAATCAAAACGTTGGATTGTCTACTGGTGATATGTCTATCAATCGAGATGCTCAATTGCGTGTTATGACAACAGAGGTGTATCGTAATATGGCATGGAGATCCAGTGGATTAGAGGGTAAGGATGGTAGTACTGCTAGCTTGGAAGATGATGAACTTGTAAAAAACGGTGTTGTTGTATTGGATGAATTTCATTACATGGGGCAACCGGGTCGAGGAGGAGTATGGGAAGAATCGGTGATTACAACGCCTACACATTCGCAAATTGTTGGTTTGTCAGCGACATTACCCAACGCTAATAAGTTAGCGCAATGGATGCAAAGTGTTTCTGGACGTAAAACAGTTCTAGTGGAAGCAGGAGGTGCAAGACCTGTACCATTGCGGTACCTTTTCGCTACCAAGTCAGGTCTTTATCCTCTTTTCCATGATCCTGATGCCGGTCCCGGAGCCCCAAAGGGGCTGCTGGGGCTGCGAGGGGACGGAATTCCAGAAATCATTGTCAAATCAAAAAATCGCAAGGAGGGAAACCATAGTATTAAATCCCCTATGGAATTAGAATTCATTCCCAAAGGGCTCCAGATCAATCCTGTTCTAAAAGCTCTAACTCAAAAGCGTCGAGCAAGAGTAAATAAAGCGATAGAGAGAATGAAGAGTGAGGAGTTCCGAACAGGATACGACAATTACCGTGATCAAAGCCCCTGGAAACGAGATTTTTCTGGATCGAATAGACTCAGCGCGAAAGAGGAGCGTAGAGAACGAGAACGACTTCTAAAGCGAGAGATGAGGAAAGAAGTCCCTTCGTTGAGTACATTAGTTCGTCGATTAAGTCAAACTGATAGATTACCAGCTATCCTTTTCATTTTTTCACGTGCTGGCTGTGATATGGCCGCACAAGAAATCTCACAACAATTTATGGGGCCCATAATTGACATTTTCGATGATAAGGATGTTGACGACGAATACAATGAGGGAGTTGAATTTCGACGAAGAAAGTCAGGTCGTATTCAGCCATCTAAACCCTTAAATCGCCTCGAGGACAAACGAGGTAGGAATTTCCGTAGAGGAGGAAACTATGTTGATGATGAATCTCTTGAAGCAATGCTAGATTTTACCTTTTCTAAAAATGACATCATGTTTGATGATTCCTTGCCTTTAAAGTCAGACAACTGGCAGTTTTACGCAAGCGCTGGTCTTCTCAATTTTGGCGAAGTTAAGGAGGTGGCCTTCCGCGTCTCGTCTTTCAACTCAGAAAATAAAGAGATTGCATTTGAAGAAGGACAAATGGAGCAATTTCTTTTGGGAATCGGTTCTCATCATGCTGGGATGCTACCCGCGCATAAAGCCTTCGTAGAAACACTCTATCGAGCACAGCTAATGAAAGTTGTCTTCGCGACTGAAACTTTAGCAGCAGGCATCAACATGCCAGCGAGGACTACATGTATTTGCTCTTTGGCAAAACGAGGTGACGGTAGCACCATGAGCTTGCTGGAGACATCTAATTTATTGCAAATGGCGGGTAGGGCAGGGCGTCGTGGTATGGATACAGCTGGAACTTGCGTTATTCTCTCAACGCCTTTCGAAAACGAGGAGGATGCGTCACAGATTCTGATCAGTGAAGTAAAGCCTATTACATCGCAATTTGCACCTTCTTATTCGCTTGCCATAAATTTGATATCCCGTGGCAATGGTAAGGTGGAAGTCGCAAGGAGACTAGTGGAAAAATCATTTGCGATGTGGGAAAAGAGAGAATTTCAAAATAAGCTAAACATGCTAGCGAATGATGAAAAAGTCGATTCAATAATTGAGATACTTCAAGTTGGAGCACAAGAGCAATTTTTGCTATTACTTGCCGACGCTCTTCCTGAATATGGAGAAAAAGAAATATCTTCATTTCAAAATAAGCGTATGAGTGACTATGCTGAAGTTTTACGAGACAAAAAAGTGTTAAAGGGAGCGTCTAAAGAGTATATCGCCATAGCTGCGAAGGTGGAGATCGAAAAGTTCACCTTGGAATGTTTAGAAAATGAATTAGAAGGAATGGTTTCAAATAATGTTTCAATGGAAAGCGAAGCGTTGGAAGTTGAAGAAGAAGAAAGAATCCAAATCTTAAATGGCATACAACTCCAACGTTTACGCGTAAATGAGTTAGAACTGGAACTATCTAATCATCCTTTTACAATAATTGCAGAAGTTGGCAACCAACTAATGTCCTCGGAAAAGTCATTTTTAGGGAATGATTTGAAGCAATATGCATTATCGCGATTACAACTATCAGATCCACTTACTGCTGAAACTATTTCGGAATATGCAAAATCTATATTTTTACTTAAGAAAAAGAAGAAAGCAACAAAAGACATCGATCCTGAGCTTGTTCGTTCGGCGGAGAAAGATTTCGCCGCTGAAAGGGATACAACTTGGCAAGATATGTTAGCACTAACCAAGGTATTGATTTGTTACGGCTGTCTTAAATCTAATTGGTCTCCAGGATTGAGCGATGATGAGCTTGAATCTGCCTCGTTTACTTTGACTTCAGCTGGAGAGCATATTGGAATGTTGTCTTTCCAGAACTCTTTATGGTGCCTTGTGGCAATGGGTGGGGCTCACGACGTTCTTGCTGCGTCTTCCAGGATTGATGACAATCGCAGCACTTTGCTAGCACTTGGGGATGAAGAGGAGGATTTGAGCAAGTTTAGGCAAGATCTAACAACTTCACTTGATTTACCATCAGATGAGCTCAAAGAGAACCAACAAAGTATTCAACTTTCTCAACAAGAATCAATGACTCTAGCGACTCAACTGAAAGCCCTGAGTGCTCATGAGCTTGCGGGATATGTTTCTTGTTTAATTTCTGATGGATATCGACGTGGGGGTCAAGCGAATGTTGCAGAAACATTCCAGAAATTGACGTATTCGCAACAAAGAGCAATTCAATCTTGTTTGTCTGTTTGCGAGCGATTGGTGGAGGTTCAAAGAGTGTTTGAAACCGGAGATGTGAACACTAGATGTGACTTGGATTTAAGTAACGTCCATGTAGTTACGGCCTGGGCCAATGGCTGTTCTTGGGCTGAAGCTCTGGAGCTTTCTGGAACTGCTCCAGGCGACCTTGCTCGAATGTTGGGTCGGGTTCTGGATGCACTTCGTCAATTTGGAAATCTCACCTTCAATGCCGTCCGTGGATCTGACATGGATGCATCAGGAACCCGTTACATTTCTCTCGGTGTCTCATCCGAACTGCGTAATTTATGTCGCGAGGCAGCTCGTGCCATGAATAGATTTCCAGTGAAGGATCCATTACCATTTGCTACGGATGATATAGAAGTGGAAGATGACTTTGTAGATGAAGAGAATTAAATGCAATTGAGAATGTTTAGTCTTAATTGTCAAGTAAGCTTTTTCATTGTTTTGGAAGTACTTTAACTATCAATATCTCATCAGCGATTATCGTTGAGTTTGATGAAGAAAACAGATCTTCGGGAAGGTCAATAATGTCTAGAGAAGAAGCATTTGTTTTGGAAAGGATAAGTCAAATATGATAATTCAACTGATAAGATCCAATATCATCCAAGAGTTATGTAATTGAATCGATCTCCTCTTTATGTCTCGTGTAAAAATAAACGGCTGAACCTAGTAAAAGGGTGAAAACGATAAACGCCATTTGTGGGTTTTGAATAATAGCTTGATATGCATTGGATAATGGATTGGAAGACAAACGGATCCTAGTCAGAGCAGCAAGATCATCATCATTTAAGACAGAGGCAGAGTTTGTCACGATCAGTTCACAGTCGACGTCCGATTCGATCTCTGCTTCATTATCTTTCTCGTGTTTCCTTGACAAAGGTCCAATGATTGGTTTTCTTTCTTCACTCTTGGTACATTCCGTCGTAGTTATAGGTGACTTAAGTTTGGATAAGACGTTTGAAACGACAGGTGAAGCAGCCATCCAGATATTCCAAGAAGCCTTTTCCTTTACTTCAATCGGTTTCGAACTTTGGGATTCCAATTCAACTGCTTGAAATAGGACTCGATCATTTCCCTCAACAGTCTTGGCAATACGTTCATTCAATGCATCCACAAAACGATTTGGATTCTTAACTTTAGCGTTGCCATTTGATTCTCTTTCATTGGAAGAATTCGATGCATTGTCGTGATGGTCGTCCTTTAACGTTGCTGAGAAAACACTGGTCTCATTCAAAATTTCCTTGGCTTGGCGGGAAGGAGATTTTTTCCGCTCATCTTTTCTTCGAAGTTCGGGAGTTAGTAGATCTGAGCTGTGAATATATTCATCATTAGCAGCCATGTTATCGAAATACTGAATACTTCTGGCTGCTTCTATGGCATGGGCCTTTAATCGCAACTGCAACTCTTCGAAGTTTATCATGGAATCCGACGCACCAGCCTCCGGTTACCTTTATTCTTGTTCGAAGGATGACAATTACCGAAACATGACTCGTAATTACTAGAATACTTGCGAGTGAGTAGCAGTAGCAGTGTTGAAAATACTAACAGGTATGCAATTTAAATTTTTCTGATTTTCTTAGGACTTCATTGGTTTATCCTCCGAATGGTGGGTCCCAAGTCGTTTTGGCCGAAGTGTTGATTACATATGCAAAGATGCATCGTGACTCTTTTCTTAGAAAGAATAAGTCGATTAATTGAACTTGAGTGTTACACTTGTTTTCGTAGGAACAGACAATGAGTGTGTAATTAGCTGTATATCTAGCCTTTGCAACGAACTCTACCGTTTGGATAATCTCCATTTTCGCAGAGGGGTAGTTTTCAAGCATTTCGGCGAGCATTATTATCTCACCAACGTATTACTCTCCTTTAGTTCTGACTCTTATTGTAAGGAGAATAATGCTAAATATTTTAGTTGCAAATTGACGAATCAAATTGAGGTTTCTGAGTCTTTTCAAAAACATGGATTATACCCTTCGTTTATCAAACATTTTTTCGAAGGTAATGCATGAAACCACTTCCTATATGAATCAATGAAATGATTTAACTTAAATTGAGCTGAGTTTATTTTCTGCCGAGATGTACCTATGTAACATTTATCTTATGAAATACATCAAATAAGATGTGCTCTTGGGCGTCACCTTTAGAATGTATGACATTAAAAAAAGGAGAAAGTTGATTGTATCTTGATTTTTTTCTGTAAACACTTGAAATACTTCTTTCGAAAATCCAAAACTTGTGTGGAAAGCTGATACATCCTGATTTATTCACTGACACTCATCGAGTTGTTGTCTAATGTACTTGATCGATTTGCTGCTAAAGATCCGCCTCATTTTTTTATACCAACCAGTAAATCTCTCTCCCACTAATACATTTTTTGCTTTGATTATTGTGGTGTATAGTCCCATCAGTATTTGTATAAATGCTATGGAGCCTCCAGATTCTTGTTGCTTCCAGCTTCCAGAAACACCTGTTCTGATTCTATTTTCCTTTTTGGGCACTCCATTATATGATGAATTGCCTCTTCACTATTGCTGTAATGCGGGCACTCTCCTATCACAGTGTTTACAACTTTCTTTTTGAAACTTTAACCTTACTTTACATGAAACTTAAATTAAATAGAGGCTCTCAACTGAACCTTGTAAGAGTAAAGAGAAGAATTTTCTTAAATCTTATCCTAACTAGATATCCATGATCTAGCTAATTTCATACTCAACTATGTGACTTGTGATTAGAAAAGATGAAAAGAAAAGAAGTTAATTGAATATTGCAAACTATTTTACACTATGGCGGACATGAATACCTTAAAAGAATAAGAAAGACGGCTTTCCAATAACTCAAAATAGGCAACACTCAGGCATCAAGATAACCATCATCGTACCTCCAAAGTTAGAAGACCTAATCCAAAGAGAGTTACGCAAACTTCTAAAAAAGGAAGATAAGCGATAAGTTTAGCTTATGACACTATCGGCATTATAAAGTGAGTTACTTTTCTATTATCAACACTTATGTTCCACGTAATTGTCAAAAAGAGCGGCAATTCAATCGTAGAAGTCAGTTGATTTCAGCTGGCAAAAAGAACCGAAGAAGCAGTTTAATTTCTACGATGCTGGGATTGTCACAATCATCTGTCATTGGAACGTATCTTCTTTGTGTGTTTATTGTTTGTACATGAACTCCACGGAGTGCGTGAATCTGAATACACGTTTTGAATCCCGAACACTTCCCTCGAATTTCTTTTCAGGAATGTATTCCCAAGAATTCCTTTGGTTGATTTTATGACAAATAAGGGCACAAAATATTTGGGGTGCAATCATGGTCAACGCTCTCCTTCGCTTTGTTGGCACTCGCATCGTTCCGATCCTTGTTATCTTCTTCGCTATTTGTTTAGGATGGTTGTCCCAACAGGAGTTTCCATTGGGAGTTGTCTTTGCTACCTTCTTCCCCCTTCGGGCTGGGCAGTTGCCATCGACAATTGTCGGTCATGGTTATATGACTGGCACACCTCCTGTGCCAGAGGATATGATGCCTAGAGTACGTCCATCCAACGAAATCTTCAAGACCTTGCCGGGGGGTTACCAGATTCCACAAATGGGTATTGGAATGTGTTGCCGTTCATCGGCTTATGACGATGTTTTGGTCTACAGAACTGTATTGTGGTATCTTTTATTGGGCGGACGACACATTGATGGCGCACACCTGTATTTGAATCATGCTGCCATTGGAGATGCGATCCATGAAGCGACGACACGTAGAGGTATCCCACGTGAGGAGATATTTGTCACAACAAAAATATTCCCCACCCATTACGGATATAACTCTACACTTAGTACTGTGACAAAGTATTTGGAGGAGTTGAAACTAGAATACTTGGATCTGGTCTTGATGCATTTTCCCGTAGCGTCAATCCCTTTAATGACTAATGATTGCGATCGAGAAAAACTATCACCCAAGGAATGTCGGCTTAGTACCTACAGAGCATTAAGCGAATTAAAGCATCGAGGATTGATTCGGAATGTTGGTGTGTCCAATTTTGCTGTTCCGCACTTGCGTGAGATTCAAGAATTGATAGATCAATCTAAATCATCTTCGATACCAGTAGCACCACTTGCTCTCAATCAATTTCAATTCAATCCTTGGGCGCCGGATTTTATTTGGGAGACTCGTCAATACTGTTTGGATAATAACATTGCCATCACTGCCTATGCTAGTCTCGGTGGGACATTGCAAAAGGCTCAAGCATCCACTGTTCAAGCTCTACAGGATATTGCTAACAAGCATAAAAAGACAGTACAACAAGTTATGTTGCGCTGGGCTATGCAAAGTGACTCCATAGTCATCCCAGGTACAGGGAACCCCAAACATATGGAAGAAAATTTGAATGTGTATTCCTTTCAATTAGATGACCAGGATATGAGTATCATCAATGAGTTAAAGAATGATCAAGCAGCAAAAAAGTTCTTTTACATGCCAACCCCCAAAGATTGAAATAACTCATTTTTTAATGTTGACACATTCGCCATACCTGAAGAACGCATCTCAATTCAAATTGTTGGTGAAGAGTGTTTAAAAATGAAATAAACTCAATTTTATGAGAAACCATGTTAACTATTGTTTGAAACCGTCTACATATCTTAAATCTAAATAATTAAAATGGACATTCCTTATATTGCTTGCGATTGAAGCATCATTGATACATCAAGGCAATTACTGCATTATTCACTTGAATATTTTCTGGAAAATGAGAACTATCATTCAACGACACGTTCTTTGCAATTGACATTGCACGGGATGAACATCCCTTATTTTCTGCTGTAATACAGAAGTAGAGTAAGGAGCCTGCATTATCGATTCTGTCAACCATCATCTTTCCATTAAGAAAGCTTGAGCTTTTCCGGAAAAGACTTTTAGGTTACGAATTTCCGTTAACAAGGTATCAAAATTATCATGTTTAATTTAGGGATTGATCAAAAATTAATTCTTGCATCATGAGATACAAGAGGAGCAAGGAGTAAATGACTACCAAAATAAAGCGTTACAATCAAGGCAATGTGTGTCCCTTGGATGTGAGAGTGGTGTGGGATGCACAAATCTTATTGTGAATAGGACGAAATAGGTTGGTCGCAAGAAATAGTAAAACAGTTTGAAGCAAAAGGGAACGTATTTGATTGCTTAAAGAAGCTTGAATAAATCACAATTGATGTTTATCCTAGTCAATTTACGGAAGAGTAAAAATGGATGCAAGTCTACAAATTTCCATGACGCTTAACGGGCTAGTTTCGAGCAATCACTTTCAAGAATAGGCTATCTCCGTTCATCAGGAAATTACTATCGGCTGCAGTCTTTTTTGACATTGCTGTACTCTTGGCTGATCATTATGATAGTTATGAAAAGGCTTTGAAGAGATATGACCTTGGAAGTTATCAAGAAAGAAAGTATGGATCAGAATGGTTTTCTGCCACTTTGTAGTATCATAATGTATTGAGGAACAACAACAAATTTGCTGTCACTGCCTTGTCTTAAAGCAATATTTCTTTTTGGGTGACCTGTCTATCATTTTCCTTTAGATAAATAAGTAATTAGCTTGGAAAGAGAATCTTTGCTATGATGGTGTTGGAGTTAATTCTATACAGCGGAAACATTTTCGCAATTTTAATTTAGTTTGATTATTGAATAAGTAAACGCTAATTGTGAACATGATATCGTGAATCGGTTATTCCTCCATTTACGCGTTTCACAACTAGGAACACCACCCAGCAACAAGAATTATCTAACAACAACCACCATCTCTGTTTCCCCTTGCATTTGGCATACCCGAGGAATGCCCACTTGCGGCCATACCAACTTTAATACCGTGGCTCTCATTTGAGACGTCTATCTCTCCCGACTGAATTTTTTCATGAATCTTCTTCGCCGTGTTGATGAATGCCTGCTCCACGTTGTAGGCTGTTTTCGCACTGGTTTCCATGAAGATAAGTCCATTCGCTTCTGCAAACGCCCTACCTTCTTCAGTCGACACTGCACGACGGTGCTCCAAATCATTCTTGTTTCCAATTAACATGATGACCATATTAGATTGACTGTGCTGTCTAGCCTCTTCCAGCCAACGACTAAGATGCTGAAAAGTATCTCTCCGTGTAATATCATACACCAAAAGAGCACCTGCAGCTCCTCTGTAATAGGATCTAGTAATACTGCGGAAACATTCTTGACCAGCAGTATCCCAAATTTGCAGCTTTACCAATTTGTCGTCCAAGTTGACCATTCGAGCTCCAAACTCAACGCCAATCGTCAAATCGTGGACAGGTTGAAAGCGTTTGTCCGTGAATTGCAGAAGGAGACAGGATTTCCCAACGCCTGATAAGATGAATATCATGAGTTAAAGGAATTTTTCTTAGTCCATGGAAAGGAAGAAATTTCTATTCGTGATGTGTATGCTCAATATATTCCAAAGACACATACAGTAAAACCTTCAGTTCAGTTATTCACAACCTGGCCCTCCAACAATTGCATCGAAAACAACCTTCATAAATCAATTCATCAGATCACCATGCTCAACATACCTGTATCTCCGATAATAATGTATTTGAAGAGGTAAGCGTAAGACATCACAATTATCGCGGAAGTGCTAAGAAATACGAATGATCGCAAAGGGAAATTTTTGGTACAGTGTCCCGAACTCCGAAGAATCGTGTTTTTGGTTTTCCCTATTCTTTCTTAACCTCCTATCCAAATGCCTATACTTTATCTACAGTATGGGAAAGGTTTGTTCTTGTTTGGAGATCAGTTGATTTTCCGTTATTCGATTAATTACCTACCGGATTAGTTTGTTTGGAACGCATCTAGATTCGACGGAAGACAAGTAGCAGGTAATGGGAATATGCAAGTGTAATGGAACAAAAAAATAGAAGCACTCATGAACAAATTTCGAGAGATTCATCTTAAACACCTGTAATTCTATTCAACTTTCAGAAAGAAATAAGCATTAAGATAACTTGGTAACTATGAACAGAAGTAATGGCAGCATACCCAAGTAACTTGAGAAATGAAGAAGGATACATTTTAGCCTTTTCCAACTACGTATAACAATGTATGAGCAAAACTCCATTCCTAGGAAAATTCTGAAAGGTATGGATAATACTTTTCCAAGTAGATTGACATCTTTAGAATTATTATGAGGAATCTGGCTTTCTAACACTCCAGGCCAGGCTATGCTGTCAAAATATGCTAACAATCAAGATAATGGTAGTCAGAGCGATTCCAAGATTCCACGAAATCTTTCTCACAATTGCGAAATGTGAGAGACAATAATAAGGCTTTTGAAACAACCTGCTTCCAAAAAATACATTGGCTTTTTCCGAAGGAATTCTAGCTCCAAAAAGGCAATTGAAGCCAAGTAAAATAGCAATAAATAAAAGGCTGAATCTTCAGCAAAAGCCTTTTTCTTCTCTATTATATTGAGCATTTATTCTAGTGAACGCAAAGCTGATGTTTAGAAAATGCATTTATCCTCAATGTTTATCTCCTGCTCCATCACGTATAACATTCCCTTCTATTTCTTTTTCCCCTAATCTTATAAAGAGGCAATTCATAGTGTCTATTTATCTTAATATATAACTCCTCTCAGCTCTTTTCTCTGTATACCTGGGCTGACGCATTCTCTATATGGCTCTTTCTCAAAAAGAAGTCATACTTTCTTGATTGATTTGATCTTCAGACACGCAGTGTTTTATGGAGAGAACTTGCAATTTAAAGTCAAGTATGATATTGGACAAGGAAAACACATTCATGGGAACCTGAAAGAACCGAGGCCTAGAAAGGGATCCAAAGTTATGAAGGGAGGCATTCATAAACAATCTAGCATGTTTTTTCAATTTTATTCGGCGTAGGTATTTCACAATATCGAAAACCTTAATAGCATGAGTAATAGAATGACTTGCACACCTCCGTAGTTTATATATCAAAACAATTGAAATAATCTTTAGTCAGTTTCCCTTTTAAATACTGCTAAGCCCATGGCATCAAGATAAATTCTCAACAATTTCATGTTTTTAAATGAAAAGTTAAATTGAAATGAGACACCTGACGTAGTAACCTGCAAAGGGAGCATATATTTCCAATAACGAAATGGAAAAAGTCAACATAGTGCAATCATAGCAACTTCCCAGAAATGGATACACCTGCTTTTGAATGCATAACACATTTATTCTACTTTAAAAGACATTTCTTTTAAACCTGTTCTTGAACTCAAGTAACTGTGGACAGCTAATCCTCAATGCACTAATATAATCGGTTTGCATGCATCCCCGGTGAAATTTGACTTGTGTCTGCTCAATCTTCAAGATTCTAAATTTGTCTTTGGCATTAACGCCTTGCTTTCTGATGATTTAAAGTCTCTCTGTAATGGGTAGATTATATTTGAAAACGAGTGCCGTCATGGCGAAGGTGTCCAGCCTTCATACACGCATCATGGAGATACAGCTTTCTAAATTATTTAATACTTTAAACTTGTATCTCTGTAGCATGTTGTTGGCAGAAGGAAAGACATCCATTTTTTATCATCCATTTTTCAGCGATTACTGGTCATTACATCGCAGCCCAAGTTTTGATACTAGGTCAGTGGTGCAGTAATTCAATCCGAAAGCTCAATCCTGACGCATTTCCTGACATAAGAAAAATTGTGCAAACCGTTTGCCCCATCTTGAGCAAAAGTGATATCCAATGAGAGTCTCTATTCTTTTCTCCTTACTGACGGGAAGTGAAGCCTTGTTGCAGGGACATTCAAATGGATATAGAATGCGCCATCCTGTCTCGCTGCAAATGGGTCTAACTCTGTACGGATCTCAAGGATCCCGGTACGTTTGCAATCTTAATTTTGTTATATTCTAGATAAACGTCCAACTCATTGACAAACTAGGTCACCACTTGTGAACTGGGCAGCATATGAACTAAATTTGCCCCTGGATATGGGAAACTTGGCTGTCAATCCGCATCCTTTTGGACAAATACCCTCGTTGACGGATGGTGATGATGTCGTCGTGTTTGAGAGTGGCGCCATTCTGCTTTATCTGAATGGATTGAAAAATCAGAAACTGACTCCTAGTCAAGAGGGTCAAATTTTATCCTGGGTAACATGGGCTAATGCAAGCCTCGACCCTATTTGTTTTTTAGAAACTCCAGAGGGAAAGGTGTAAGTTCAATACTTCGTTGATTCTATGTATGGAACAATATGATCTCATACTGTAATGGAAGCTACGATACTGGTCTAAAAAAGCCTAACCGACGAATGGATAATCTCGATGAAATCCTTTCCAAGCAAGAATATTTGATTCCAAATGAATTCACAGTAGCTGATGTTGCTGTGTCGTCCTATCTCCTGTATGTTCTTCAATTTTTTCCGGGTGTCAGTCTCGCGAGGTGGCCTCACATCGTGAAATATCTTCAAAGATGTGCTACGAGAGAGAGTTATGGCAAAGCTTTTGGGAAAAATGTGCAATCGTATTTCGCCCAGTCGTTGTCTGACATGACTCCCGAAAAACCTAATAAGCTGTTTGGCATGTTTTGAGCATTGAGGCGAAAACCAGTTAAGTCACATTCATGTGACCAGTTAAAGAATATCACCTAGTTTAAGCAATCACGCTGAAATATCTTGCGAAAATTTATCTTATGATTACTAATAAGCTGTTTTAATGAGCAAATGTATGCAGTAGCGGTTTAATTTTTACAAAAAGACTTTTGCGGTGCCATGTGACATATTTCTCCCCTCCAAGTGTTTGAACTATACTTTCTGGCACAATTCTTAAAGGTTAATTTCGGCATTGCAGAGGGAGAGCAAAACATACAAGTAAAGTGAGGATGATCTCCGACAAAAGAAACGCTCCAGAGCTGGCATTAGAGCATTGATTTTAAGGCTTCATCAAACAGCTTTGATACAAGATTAATGACACCAAGATTGCATAATTTGACAATTGATAAATGGGTCTTACAAATAAGGCTAAGGGAAATAGGACAGTTTGTTGGAGAAAAAAAATTCTATAATGCTAGGAACAAGCTCAGAGCTTGAAAAAGGATAAATGAATTAATTGTCTTAATTTAGAGTTGTTTGATTAAACATATATGGTCAAAAAATGAAGACAATTGATATTTTCCAAGACATCTTCCCAAAGGATGAAGAAGTATTTTTGCAGGATTGCCTCGAAAATAAGAAATCTTGATATAGAGTCATGCAAAGGCTAGATTGTACTGATTGTTCTCGAATACTCAAGAATGTATAGTAGTGTTGTTTAGGATAGTTTAGAGCATAAATATGAGGATTTGAAGGTATTCATATTTAATTTGATGTCCTCAAACTATAATCATGTCTATGTGAATCGATGATGATGATTTCTTGATCAGTGGAACTAAACAAGCAACTATAAAGCTTATTGAGATATGTGTAAGGCTATTGCTTAAACTTTCTTGAAAGTCTCACATGCACTATAAGTCCTGCTTGAATGTTGTACCTCTATTAAAAAAGTTTAGTTCATTAATTGGTTTCACTGAGACTTATTCTTGTACACATCAGTAACGAAAATCTATGCTGAAATTTAATGCGGAAGTTAGGAAGTCACCATTCGAGTTGTGACTCGATTTTTCTTTTATCTTTTTGAAGGGGAGGGTGTTTCATTATGTCACAAAATCTGGTAGAGACTGACTATTGTGGAGCGTTGATACGGTTAACAAAATTCCTAAGTGGTTGCAAGGCACATTAAAACTCGACACTGCACAAGCTTTGTTTAGCGCAGTTTGTTGAAGAAGAAATATTTGGAGCAAATTTTCAAACATTTGATATATGTCAGTTTCAACAATGAGTTCTGTGTATTCAGTTAGACTTAAATATGGTTCCGAAAACACTCTGTCCTAGTTCATGAGGGATCAGTTTTCCTTTCCATTGGTGATAATCATTTGGCCTGCTCTTCGATAACTGTTCTAAATTTTCACATCTCCCTTCAACAACACAAAAAACTTCTAAAATCAACAAGAAACACAGTGATATTAAATAATGGGATGCTATGTAACCATTGGAGACATCCTTTAATAAGAAACAAATAAGAATGTGGGCATGTTGTCCAATCAAATTATGCACAGATTCTCAACTTCAAACTTGTGACCACCGTACATTATGGCGGATTGCGATGACCCAAGCACGATATTCTTTCTTCTCCTTCCAACCTCCATTCTTCAGGGCAAGTGGGCTTAAACGCTTCCTGGAAAAGCGTCTGCCCAGGCTGCTCTCATCTGACTTGAGAGTTCAGGATGGTTTTGTTCAAACTCTGCAGGTGCCTCGGCGAATAATACAATGACAGCGTTTACCGCTGAGCCAATTGAACCAACGAATATACTGCAAAGAACAATACCGACAATAAGGCCAAGTCTGGATGCATTGGAAGAACGTTAGAAACAAGACAGAATACCAAAAATCCATGTAAATGTGTACTTACAGAAAAGAAATCAAAACTTTGTCACCTGGAGCACTATCCATAAGGTCTGATGTAGATTGAAGAACTATTCCTGCGACTCCGGTGAGAACCCCGACGAGCAAGGATACCAGAAAAAGGACATTACCAATCAAATCATCAGCAACTATAGCATCCCATCCCCGGTTTTTAAACAAAACAAATACATTTTTTCCAGCTTCCAAATAGCTGTATCCATATAGACCTACATATATAAATGCCCATTTGTTAAAGTATTCCACAATACTTTGTAGACATGCAAGGATGCACTCAGCAATACACCCGAGAATTCCTGAATCCCCGTTTTGTTGAGCCTCATTGGCGAGAGAGCGAAGTGCCTGAATTAAAGCGACCAACAAGGAACCAAAGCAAATAGAGCCAAAGGAAGTTGTCAACGCTCTAGAAAATTCTACTATTGAGAGCGAATACTGATAGCATAAAGAATACTGCTGCATCTGCTTACCTAAAAGTGGATCCCAAAACCCCTAATGAACAACACCCTGCATCGCTTGGAGAAAACCACCAAGTACCCACAGTTCCAGCAACAATCACATGAATTGTGTTCTGAATGACCTGATGTGTAAAGTAAAATGAAAGAAGAAGGAGAAAAAGATAACCATAGTTGGGAGACGTGCAAACTTGTTTTCCATTTATTTCCTCACATGAATAAGTTCTATTAAAAATAGCAAAGCATGCTAAACACCAGAGGACAGTCCAAGCAAAAGCTAACGCTTCAAAGAAAAAAGTGATGACAATGACTCCGCAATTTCCTCGAATAGCCTTGCAACCAGTTACCAAGTTAGCGGTCGCAAATGGAATTCGGCCCCAGACTGCACGAGCGTAGCAAACTCCAATGAGGAAGAAAATAAGTCCGAAGATACCCATAAATAAATTTGCCGTCAAAAATCCAAATACAGCCCAAACAAAGCTCAAAAGAACCACGAAGATAAGGGATGTCTTAATCAAGAAAGAAGGAATTCTCATCATCACAATTACCATTAAAGCCGAGAAAATCATGGAGAAGGCTCCACAAATCAAGGCGACATATACATATCCAGAGTAGCTACCATCCGAAGAGGTGTCATCGATGACCTTTCGTGCGTCATTCTGGAAAATGATTAGAGTGATAATAATGGCAGCAATGTTAAAGTAGAAAAGGACCGCAAAGAAAGGATCACGACATTTACTCTCCTGTCGCTCTCCCCTTACGAAGCTTTGATCAGGAGAGTTGTAATTCGAATCCGTTGTGCCGAAAACGGTCCCTTGAACAGGCGTGCCTTGCACTACAACAGGTCCTCCCATTGTTTCCACAAATTTATGTTCAATCTAGGATTTCGTACCAAGCAATTCAACAAATATTGCTACGCATTGGCTGGTACTCCATGTACGATGATAAAAATTCTTTTGGATTCTTTGTTCATTGAAACATGGATATTTTCATTTAGAAGAATCTACACTACTAAAAAAGTTTCACATCCGATCTAGCCGGTGCTACCCCTTAACCCTTGTGCGTTTTGTTACAGACTAAGCTGAGAGAAATAAAATCAATAGAGATAAAGCTAATTCTAAAGGTAGTAAAATAATAATTCCATCCTACTTTTAGAAGCTAGAATGCTGTGGAGACTTTCAGTTGTAAACTATAGAAAATGTAACGCAATTGTCATTCAAAATATTGTGTCATGCATCAGATTGTATGACCTGCAAATTCTAGGTTCACGAATTACAGGCATAAAAATCTTTGTCATAATTATTGCTGGAAATGTAAATGTAAAAATTCAAAGATACATTCTCTTTTGCAAAATAGTTATATCTGCGGAGCAAAGCAAGCACCAACTACTAGTGTACTAACATATTAATTTCCTTTTTAAGGCTAGGGTCAACAATTCTTAAAAGTTTGGAGACCCAAAAAAGACGTTGAATATTGATGAAAAGAAATTTAGGAGTATTGATGTGCATTAACTTCAACACTTTCGTAGATCAACCCGTGCGAAAATGGGATTACCAACAGGGCTGTAACATAAACGTAAGGGCTACCCTCATTCATAACTAACCTTAATTGTAGCAAACGGATTTTATCTTGATTAATAAATCAGTTCTGGATAATTCTTTCAAAAAGGTCTCTCTACGTACAGATGAGCGTATTGTGTGTTAAAAATCATTATGAAAGTAAATTGTCAACCTCCACTCAATCAATAAAATGTTGATTTGTTCAAAGTATTGAAATGAATTCTAATTTTTGTCCTGAATTCCCACGAATATGCCTTACTGATTCTCAGATCTTTAGTTGCATACATAAAACATCGATAGACATAACCCAACACCTGGTTCCACTAGGTTTCAAAGTAAACCAGAACTTAAAATACTGGTGGAGAATTTTTGAGTTGTCTTATCGTAAACGCTTTCTATCGTAGTTTTGCTTACTAAGGTTTGTTCCGCACTTATGCTATTTGCTAGATGAAAGAGGAAAGTTGAAAAATTGGAGATTTCATGAAGTGAGTCAATGAAGAGAGAATCAACAATAAAAATGCAAGATGATAGCAACTAAGCTTGAAAGTTAATTAAGGGATGAAAACTCGATGATATTGTTATTAAAATAGAAACGTTCGTAATAGTATACATGCAAATATTCTAAGCTTTTGGTCAAGAAACGTTTTGAATAAACATGTTTGAGCTCAGTAAATTGGTTGCTGCCTCTCTGAGTGTTGTAGGTTGATCATAATCATAGAGGTCATTCTTTGATTCTTTTTGCAACTTATGCATCCTCGGAAAAATTGAATGTAATGAAATGTTTCGGAAATCATGAATAGCACAGTTTGGTTTTCTAACGACGTACGCGATGCTGCAAAAGGGATGGATACAACCTTTCTTCGGAATTACATCTCCTCTTTCAGGATTCATTGCTTTGTACGGGTATATCTGTCTGAGGATCTATTTCCAAAGAAATATGGAGATTCAGCTTTGCTGATATTAAATGTTAACAAATATCTACGTCTAAAACGTCGGAATCCTGTATCACCTTCAATTCCTTACTTCGTGGGGTTGACACTTTTGTAGCCTCTTCGATTATAACAGCTGATTGATTAGCTCTTCTGATCTTCCTTGTTTTTGTCATTTTTTTCTAATTTCCTTGAGTTCCGATCAAGGTGACGCGTCCGTTAAGAATCCTACTTGGCATCACTTCAAGTGGGTCTAATCCTTCCACATTTTCATAGTTACCTTCATAGCCTTATGATCACAGACATCGGTTTCTAAGGGAAATTTTCATATTTTCTTTGATTTCCTGCTAATGTCAAACATCGAGGAAAGAAATCTGGAGAAGGTGTACTCCCTGCCTAGCGTTTGGAGTGAAAGTCATAAAAAACATGTTCACTGCAGCCTAATATGATACTTCCTAACGAAGAGTAAACAATTTCTGCATTTACTTTTGAGATAACATTGAATACGGTAAAAGTACCACACATGCGTTTTGTATTCTCTGTAGCATCATTATTGTTCTTGTTTCGCAATTATGAAACAGTTATTGTTCTGCTTCTTGTCATAACAAATTGAGCTGATAGTGAGTATTTTCAGGTTCATTTATTTATTCTCTCCTTAATTTTCAAAGCCTACCAGCGGGAGAAAGACGAAAGTCAAAAAACAGTTTGTGCTATGGTGTCAGCAATCCGAGAGGCAAAGTCATCCAAGGGGAAACCATTAACCTTTCAAGATGGCAGAGAGCGTATTATCGCAGCCGGAATGCTTTAAAAACACCTTTTTTATGTTGCATTTCCTCCACCACTGTCAAGCCTCTCCCGCCTAAATAGGCTATCCTTAAGTGGCAATTGTTCTTCATTAGGAATAATAGAAGATAACACTTTATAATTATAATCAAACACATCACATTAAACTAGAAAATCATTAGCTCAAGAAGATGTTATTTGTACCAACATTCGGAAACGTTCATTGTAGCTAGTACACGCAAATATAGATGGTGAAGATATCACCTATATTAGCACATCTAAAACAACAACAACTGAAAAGAAGAATGGCTGTTGTTTTTACGTTTACAAACTTTAGATGATACGAATCAAAGATCTCTAAAATTTAGGTGATACTAAATCACGTGTATTTCATGAAGTGTAACATGACTTAGGATATTTCATTCTAAAAAAAATAATAAAGTCAAAAGATATTTTTAACTAACCAGAATAACCTGGATATAAAAATTCATCCTAAATAATAGGATGATCTAAAGGAATACTATAATAACGAAAAATTAGAAAATCGAGACTCCAATCTTATATGATTATGCTTGGTTTGAGTTCCCTTTGTTTGAATGATATTCAGAGAAACAATTTGATTGGTTCCATTTCTTCATGTGGAAGTAAATCATGTTTATTAATTGTGGAATGAATATATGTAACTGCTGCTATGGCCATGATGAAGAACTTTTGCCCTTGGTGGATTCTGCCAATACCAAGTCCTTATCCTATCACTAGAGTGACATATGATATGTCCTGTCAAGGAGCCACACCCAATAGTCTTCAATTTGCTTGCAAATTTTCTGAATTGGCCTTGAATAAGCGTCAAAACTATCAGCATCTATATATCAGGTCAACTCAATCTATCCCAGTTGATATTGGACTATTGATAAGTTTAACTTTCATTACTTTTGTTTCTGGTCAATGGCCGATTCCTTCAACTATTTCTTGCTTAACAAACTTTGAAGACCTTGGTATTGATGTTCAAGTTACTTTGGAACCCTTCCAGAATCCTTGTTAAGCGTGTCAAAGCTGACCACTCTAAATTGTTCACACTAGGTTGCAAGGTACTCTATCAGAAGTTTTTGCCAATGTGACAAACATGCAACGTTTAGAAATTGTCGAAAATCGTGGTTTTAATTGAAGTCTTCCTTCTTCTACTTCTGCCAGAACAACGTTGACTTCTTTGATCTTGCATACCAACAATTTTGAAGGAATACTTCCTTCATCACTGATAAGCCTAACAAGCCTTCAATGGCTGGACTTGAGAAACAACAGTTTTGAATGAACAATTCCTTCATCACTGTTAAGCTTCTTAAACTTTCAACATCTCTCCTCAATTAACGACAAGTTCATTGGGACAGTTCCTAAGTCGTTTCTTGGTATGAGGTCTCTTACACGTTAGGGAATTCAGGAAAAAAAATTGGTGCGTTCCATTTCTTCATGTGGAAGTAATAAAATCAACATTGACTGCAGAAAGATTACATGTACCTGCTGCCTTTCTGAAGAGCCATAAACGTTAGCAAAGAGGTTGAGACGATATGGATTCAGGTGATACCACGGAATGTAAATACTTTGATTTTTATTGCCAAATAAAACTGGTTATCTGTATGATTTTCTTTTTGTCTATGCTGGCACTATTGAAAACATTTCCTATCTCCATCCCTTATTGTTGGAATCTTAGATTGTGCTATGTCAGTGATAATTTAATTAACTAAGTAATCACAACTAGCTAGTTCATCTTTTTTCTTTCCTTTCTTTCTTTTTCTTTCTTTTCTGACCTTGTGAACTGTAACTACACTGATAATCAAGCAATAGATACACTTTATAAGCTTAAACCCTGGTGTTATTCACTCAAGAGACATTGCTTAGTTGGAAAGGATTTATAAAGATTGGACTAACAGCAAAAATCTGCAGCTGACAAGCTCTGTACAGTGGTAGTGACAAAGATGATTTAATAGTTATGAAGAATCTGAATATCACTTAAACCAATGGCAGTTCGTCCATATGGACCAAGGTATTGAGTATGTTAACACAAGAGTTTACCGTCTGACGAGACAATTAGATAGTTGGTACAATCCTCAGATAAAATGGACTTTTCAAATAACAAGAAGGAAGGGAGATTCTACTTTAACAGGAATGCATTGAATTTCTCTCTCCACCAACACCTAAGAGCCTACACTATTTGAAGAAGCGTAATGATGTTCCAAGGAAATCAAACAAAATACGTGGAGAGAAGCAATGAATAAATAACTCAATGACATGAAAAAGAAGTATGGGTTTGAAGTAATTGACTCTAGGACCATACCTCAAGAAAGAAGATGCATCCAGTGCACCTGGATTTTTAAGGTCGAGTGAAATGGAGTTTTTCTGTCCAAGACTTTTTGGATGCTGCTATACTGAAAATTTTGCTCCTGTAATGGACAATTTACATTTCCGAATTTCAGTTTTGGAAGATGAATAAAGCTGTAATCGAGATTGAAACCGCTATTTGCATGGTGACCTAGATGAAGAGATGCGTTGATGTCCCGCTTGGTCGACATGTTGATTTACTAAAAGATTAATCCTACAAAAGTCTATCTACGTTCTAGTGCAAAATGCTAGAGACTTCTACAAGCAGCTAATGATGATCTTAAAGATTATCGGTTTTTCTCTAAGTGATTCCAATTCGTCATTTTCGAACATTCAAAGCATCATCATCATTGCAGTTCATTTTGACGATTGTGTACTTTTCGGGAAAATAAGAAAGCATTCTCCTGGTTAGTTCAATTGGAGAATCATGAATTTTCAGAGAAGATAGAAAAAGGCCTAGTGGATTAGAAAAGTGTTTTGATCTAACTTCACTTGATTGATTGATTCAATAATTTTGCAATGAAGTTAAGAGCAAGTTAAGATACCATGGACTCCAAGATTTAAAATTCAAAGCCCAATGCGAGATATGGATCTTGTTGATCCAAATTATCATTGAGTATAAGTTGGAATGTTGCTGTACCTACCAATCACCCAAGGCCTGATATCAGCGACGTGGTCAGAGAACATTCTAAATGCATGAGTATCGCAACAAAGGCGAGCCTTTAAATTTTGTGAAGTTGATCCTAATTTAATGATTCTTTTGAATCAAAAGTATTCTCATTTTGAGTTGGTTCAATCGATTTCGTGGGTTAGGGTATTCCTAACCATTTAATCATTGACACATTTGAATTGTGAGCAGCATCGATGCAAAGAATTCATCGTAAAGCCATAAATTTGAATGAAAAAAACATTAATTTGTTTCTAAATGGCATACACAAATTTCAAATTTGAATGCATAGTTTTTTTTGCTAATTGGTAATATTTTAAGGTCGATCAAACTTTGTTGAGGTGAAATAGAAAAACTCGGAAAGGCACTTTTCCAAATGATTTAGCTAAGGATCGATTTTACTACGTCTATCGTCACAATACTGCACCTGCTCGTCTTGATGCCGTCGTCGTCGTCATTATCAGATATCCAGGAAGCGGGCAAAATTTGCAAGACGAGCTTGTTGCCAGCGTCTCAAGGTTTCCATTCAGTTGCTTACTTCATCTTTTCGTTCATCACCATATCCCTTGCTTCTGGTGTAGTCTATGGCTGGCCATCATTACGTCGTCACTTGGTTCAAAATGAGGGATGTCCCTTAGACGAATCATCCTTTGCTCTCATATTTACTTGCGGGTCTTGGACGACTCAATTTGGTCGATTTTTCTTTGGAGTAGCACGTGATTCCACGTACGGAGGAACAAAAATAACAACATGCTTTTCACTTCTTTGTGTTTCATCCGGATTTATTGGTATTGCGCTTTCTGGACATCATTTGCTCTCCTTGGCAACATCCATGGTGTTTTTGGGGCTTGGATCAGGTTCACAAATTTGTTTGCAACCATCAGCTAGCTTATTTGCTACTCATGTTCAAGGTCTACTTATCTCGACACTATCTGGGGCTTTTCAATTATCGGGTCTAGTCTTTGTTTTCCTTACCATTAATGGATCACCTCGCCCAATGACGTTTGGACTATTTGCTGGCTTTCTTTTCTGTCTCACTATTATTGCGGCCATAATATTGCCACGCCAGTGCTTTACAACATCGAGGCAACTAATTGTTCATACCGAGGAATGTAGAGATAGAGAAATCGAGAATCATAATACTACAAATTGGACAAAAGGATACTCAGTGGATGGCAAAATGGATACACTTGAAGAAACTTGTAATGGTGTAATACAGCATGATGAAAACGATGAAATCAAGTCGGATGACAAACTCCAAACGTTGAACGACATACAGTCTAGCTTAGTTTCTGAAAATAATGCGAACGTTGAAGTAATTCAAAGCCAATCGCACGTTGAAATTAAGCATGCTCAGAACAACAGCTCAACAAATAAAGACGTTGTCATCGAACAGAATATTCAGGATGTCATATCAGATTCTGAGAAGAATCTGGGAAAAATTCTCAAATGCCCAGAGTATATCTTTCTTCTCATTTGGTTCTCTCTAACTCTTATTCCCATGCAATATTACATTGGTTCATTAGGATACCAGCTGGACAAACGAGGTTTTGGTGATGCAGGACCTGCCTTATTCGCCATTTTATATGCGGCATCTGCGGGATTCTCTCCATTTTTAGGATCCCTTGCGGATTTCATGGGATTGGGCTTTTCACAAGGTATCGCCACATTGTTGGTGGCTTGCTCCCTTTTTGTTTTGGCAACTACGACAACAGCCTATGAGATTCACGCTGTTGGAATGGGACTTTATGGTGTAGGTCGTATGATGGTATTCGGAACATATTTCACTAACGTCGGGAAAAGGTTTGGATACAAGTATTACGGAACACTTAGTGGCTTGGGATTGATGACCTCTGGACTTATCAGTTTATTTCAGTACCCTTTAATTGCAAAAGCATCGGATGGGTATGATTCACTTATTGACATTTGTAGTGGCGTTCTCATGGTATCTCTTCTTCCATATTGTCTTTGGCTTGCTATTCATGAACGAAGATGAGTGAGATTCTGGTTCTATATATCTTTGCATTCCTCGACATAATTTTCAGTCAGTTCAAAGATAATTCACATTTTCAAACTATTTTACTAATGGTATAGTTCTTGTGGATCCATGTGTGTTGGCTGCTGCACTTTAATGCAACAAAGGACAAAGGATATACAACTCTTTATCGTTGACAACTTCTAGTAGTGATCTTTACATTGATCCTCCCCACGTTAGTGAAGATGTTTATCGAGGATTAGAACATCTTCTAAAATAGAATTACATGACTAAGTAGTGAGTCAAACACGCTCAAGTTTTAACTTGATTATATCTCATGAATTGAATATATTTTGCTTACCAAGTTGTATGTACAGAAGCAGTATTCATTCATGGCTACGTATCTAGCATCCTGAATTCAATAAACAGCTATGTATCATCATAAGTCGTATATACTATATACCAGCCAACCAACATTATAGTGTACTCGGGTAACGGTAACGAAGTCATTTGAATCGATCCTAAAAGTTTTGGTCAACTTGATCTGGTTGCCATGACAAACACTGATGTCGCTAAGGAACTCTTGGCAATAATATCCGCAGCATATGGAGGGTTTCGATATGGAATAAAAGTACGACTACCGCATGCTTTCATAATGACACTTCTTTTTCGTTCGGGGCAATCACCATGGAGTAACGTCAAGACCATCTTTACTCTAACGAAGGAACATGCATTGAATTTGGCACGATTTGCCGCTACATACAAGGTTCGTGTCGTATAATACATCCTGAACTATCAGTTCGTTAAAATGCTGTATGCCCATACCTACACGTTCTGACAATATATGTCGATAGACCATGCTTGCCGTTTTGAAAATGTGTGAGAAACTGAAATTTTGGACGATGGTCGCCGGGGAAAAGCGAATTGGGCGTTGGATTCGTAAAGTCTTGGAGGAAACGTGTGGTAAGAAAAATGTTATTTTACTTGTCTTTAATTGGTCGATCTGTGTTTAATTAAACTCTTGGAGCAGGAATGGGCGGAAACAGACTTCAAGAAAGGAAACCGGGATATCCGTATAGGAATTATCATTCACTAATTGCTGGAGCGATTGGGGGATACTATGTTTGGGGCTCCAGAAATAAAATCAACCTTCAAGTAAATCTGTATCTTTTCAGTCGTGTAGTTGTTGCTTTGATGAAGAGGTACGGATGGAATCTAGAAGGAAATGAAACACACTATGCATGGTTCTCGGCAGCCATCTGGGGAGCTGTCATGTTCATGTTTGAAGATCAACCAACAGAACTTCAACCATCTTTAAGGCTAAGTATGGAAGAGATCTATCGCTATCAACTATGACACATTTCTTAGTGACATCATATTTCAAGTCGAGAAATGCCTTCATACGAACTGTCCTTGTGAACTACACAGCAAACTATTTTGAATCACGAATAGATATAGCTTTTTCTAGAGCAAATGTTGCAACTACCACAAGCAACGTTTACACGCCATCGTCTGTATAAGTATAAGATCTCAAAACGGTTTGATGTCACGTACGCTCAACGTATCTATGGTAATCCTCTCCTTAAATTCTGTATTAGAGAATGAACATCCCTCGAAAGTGCGTGCCTTTCACTTTTGTTCCTTTCATCTGAAGTTCAATATGAGGAATAACGTTAGAAAGAGAAGCAAAGTTACACGGGACGGCCTACGAAGTATTTCCAGAGCTGCTCTTGTAACAAGTTCGGCAAGAGTTTCGTCGTCATTGAAGTATTCCGTCAAGTCTGCATCATGCTCTTGGCGAACAGCTGCAAGCTGGACCTCAAAATCAAGCTCATCGTCATCGATCATAGAAGCTGCGAGGGATGATTCCGGCGATGACTGCAAAGTCTCAGAAGGAGCATTCCAAGGAAATGCTCCCTGTTGTATCATTGTTGAATGGGAAAGCTTTCCAGCAATCCAAGAACGACTAGCTTTGGCTAGCTGACGGCGTTCTTCTAACGACGCAGTCATTCCACCAATCTCATTGGCTTGGGTAAGCATATGAATTCTTAGTGCTTCAACCAGGGACAATATAGTCCACTTAGGAGTCCACGACTCTGGATGGTAGTTTGATGCACTCAGGCAAATATCATGGCCTGGTATAAAGCGACCAGAGGGGGTCAAGAGTTGAACACGAGGCGGTGAACCAGGGTAGTCCTTGGGAAGCAGTACTCGACCGTGATATATTCCGCCATCAAAAGATGAATTGGGGACTCCCATAATAGAAAAGTGCCAATTTAAAAGGTTGCTTCCATAAGGCCCTATTCTAACGTATGAATAGTTTCCATCTTTTTTCTTTGAAATGTCTTTCATATTCACCCAATCGTAAGCAATCCCTAATCTAATTGCATCTCTCCATTCACTTTTGATTCTTCGTAACGTTGAAGTACGTTGCCCAGTTTTTACCTGTTGATTTGTCAAAGGCATCTTCAATTCATCCTTATTCTCCTTCGAAGTATTGGTAGATTGCTTTATCCGTCTTTTTTCACTCTTTTTGACAGCGACGGTTTGATTGAGGGAAATATGGGAACTATTACTCTTACATAGCTGTATACTTGTGGTCTTTATTGGCGTTGACAATGTTGTTGCTACACTTTGCTTTGCTAAAATTTCGAAACTGACCATCATGCAAAGATTTATTGCAAAGAAAAAAGCATATCTCATGCCTATAGTTGGAAAAATTGAATTGGTGAGTATTTGAAAAGTCGAACAACTTTGTTGCCGACACTCGAAGAATTTTTTTCAATTTTGAAAGAAAGCATTTGTTGGAACATTTCTTCTTCCGAATGGGAACTAGTTACTGTAAATCGAAAATTTTTTTTGAATGAAAACTAGTAGTTGGTGCTTGCTTTGCTATGCAGAGTTAACTATTTTACAAAAGATAGTGTAACTTTGAACTTTTACATTTCCAGCAATAATTATGACAAAGGTTTTTATGATTGTTATTTGTGAACCTAGAATTTGCAGGTCATACAATCATGACACAATAATTAAGTTTTACTACTTGACCTAACATATAATTGGTATCTACAGTTGCATTCGACATCACAGATAAATGGCAATATCTCAATTTTAAGATATCAAGTGTCATCGCTGGTCTCACTTTTCATCACCTTTGTCGACAAGATAGTTTCATGTTAGTGCCTTGAATGCTGGAGCACAAGATTTTCTCCATGCAATATCACAGTATTTGAGTGAATTGTTGATTCTTGAAGTCGAATACAAAAATGAAGGATTTTAGGTATCAAGGAAAAAGACTTTTGGTGCCCCATGAAAGCTTGTAGTTAATGTACAAACAGAGTATCTTGCATAATTTCATATGCGAAAGATATTTCTACCGTCAAAATTTCTCAATATCTCAAGACCTGAGAGAGGAAAAAGTTCAAAAGGTATTTGCGATGCAGGTTAAATAGTCAGATACTTCTCAACTTGTGAAGAATCTCAACTCACAACCAAAGCTCTAAATGGAATAATGCTGAAGGACACTGGTTGTAGTCTTCTCAGAATTTATGTCTCCTTTACAAAGCGTCATCCACGCTAAGAAACGGTCTTGTGTTTCTCACATATCACTGAAAAAATGAGTTCTTAAGTGGTGCCTAGTTTCACTGTGTGTGAAAACAAGTGTTTTGTAAGCTGGTGCTCATTTTCTGAAAAACTCTATTGTAAGATATTTGAGCCACTGTTCGGATTCAATTTTTTATTTTCACAACTTTGTTCCTACCATTTTGTTAAATACCTCAGATAATGTCGTATAACAATTGTTCAGAATGTAGTGACTCGAGTGGGGAGGATAGTGATGAAAACAATTTCGATGATTGCAAAGATGAAGACTGTATTCAAGAGAGAAATTACAACTGTGGACTTTGGGATCGGATTATTGTTCATCTAGATGTAGATTGCTTTTACTGTCAGTGTGAAGAGTTAGATGGACCACCATGTTACCGAGAGCGACCTTTAGCCATTGGTCAAAAGCATATTATTGTTACCTCGAATTACCTTGCTAGAAAGAGTGGTGTTAAAAAGCTACAAAGCAGGGACGATGCCCTCATAGCTTGTCCAAACCTTTTAATTTTGGAGGGGAGCGATTTAGAACGCTATCGCCAACATTCACGTAAAGTCTACAATTCGTTTCGCGATGGATTATGTGCGATAGCGAAGGAGTGTAATGCAAACGTTAGCGTGCAAAAAGGCGGTATGGACGAGTGTTTTGCTGATATAACGAATTTGTTGAAAAACTTTGATCGACTCCCCCCCAAGACCTTTTTCGTATTCGGAGACAATTCTTCTTTTCAGTCTCACCTTGTAGAAGACCAGAGTGGTGTCACCTCAATTATTAGACTCACTTCTTCAATCGCTTCCTTAGAAGAAAATGTGCATGAGAAATATAGTGGTGATCGCAGTGCCTGTCAAAAAAGACTCCATGCCGCGGCCTCCCTTTGTGAGGGAGTTCGAGAAAAAGTGAAGCAAGAGACAGGATTCTCAACCACGATAGGCATTTCAGTGTCCAAGCTATTAAGCAAATTGGCTTCGGATCTGAAAAAACCCGATTCATTGAATATACTCTACCCCTGGCGCAGTAGTAGCGTCCTCTTGCCAATGCCTCTTCGGAAGATACCGGAGTTAGGATCGCGCACATTTCACTTGATAGAAACTTGTCTCCAGAACTATCATGGGAAAAAGCCTACCCATTGGACCTGCAAGTAAGTATCGACTGCTGCAATCAAGGTGTTAATTGTACAACCTCTAATTGCGATACCACATGGCTTCAGAGATCTGATCCAAGTGCCGGTTTATCAAATATCGTCAGTTTTCAAAGACATAAAGCACACCGAAGAAGCTAGTCACCAACTTTTCATGAAATTTCGAGATAGGTGCCGTGGACTGGATACCACGATTATTGTTGACGATGTGGGAGGTCTTTCGAAACAAGTCTCAGTTGAAGATTCCTTTCGTAGAGGAACTTTGACAACTATCGAAGCTGCCAAAACGGTTTTACGACAACTAATTGATAGGATTGAAAGGCTTTTGGATGACAGGCAAATTAATTCTCTTCATCCTTCTCAAGCTTATCCAATCACCATACGAGTGACAGCTAGAGTAGTCGATCCTAACAATGCAAGCATTCGAAGACCATTTAAGACAACAAGCAAGCAATGCCCATTTAATGGAAAGCTATACATGAAATCAAACCAAGTTGAACGTCAAAGAATGCTCCAAGCTATCGTAGAGCCTTTACTTACTAGATTAGTAATGCAAAATCATGGCGACCCTCGGATCAATTTGACTCGACTAAATCTTGCCATGTCAAACTTTCAAGATATCAATTGGAAATCCGTTCCTGAAACAGAAACAACCAATCAGATCCTATCCCAGCAAGGAAAAAATATCTCAAACTCCTTTTTCAAGCTTTCCTTACCAGCAAAACGAGATTTCGACGCTCTCATTGCAAAAACTATTCATGTCGACAAATCTGTAATGACTGAACTTCCCCGGGATATCGCATTGGAGGTTCGTTGGATAGATCAGATTCCAAAAGCAAGGGCAAAGCAACCTAGGATTGATACTTTTTTCCCCCGAAAATGACATGTCTCTCTCAAGGCTTGAGGTATGTTGCAACAAAGAATAAGAAATGTAATACATTATTCAATGTGGATATTTCTGGATAATTGGTTGAGGAATATTTGGGTTTCTATCTAAATTTACACCAATAATTTTCATACTTATGTCCAGGATCTGCCCGTGTTGCTGATGCCGTGTTATGCTCTGGAAACTGCCAAATTCGTGTGGGAGGTGGAAGGCCTAAATCAAAGTATGGGTTTTACATTGGATGTCAATTTTCTCATAATGGCTAAAAGAATCCAGAATTTATTGAATGTAGTACAAGGATGGAAGATCTGAGTGAATATCTTCGATTCAAATGTCTTCATGATAATCTTGAGTCTAAGTCCATACACCCAAAAGGCTAGAGCTGAAATTCAAATAATGAAGTGTGCAGATACATTCTCAATCTATCAGGATGGTGAGTTCTCATGGAAACGTTCTCCCCTTTATATGCTACCTAAATCAGCAGGAATAGAAGGTTATCTTTGATCTTGTAAATGGTAGTTGGATGTTGTTAAAGCAATCTGCAATAATCATGTGAAGAGTATGAAGAAGTGATGATAGAACTCCAACGGCACGTAATTTATTCTTATATGTTGTGAAATCTTCAGGAATGTTTCAAATTTTCTTTTATCAGTTGTCAAGAATAACTCGAGGCATTCCATTCCAAGAAAGCAAGAATATGTACCATATTCCATTAGCACTAACAACCTTACGTAGAAAAAAATCATGTTTTAAATAAAAGTTCACAAAAGAAGGCTAAGCTGAGGATTGGGCAATGTTATGAAGCAACCTAATGCACTGGAAATACTTAATGTAACGTAATTTGATCTTGTTAGAACAGCTTCGTTTCTTTGTTCCAAATTGTGAGTAGAATAAAAATTGCTTCTTTGCATCCAATCACTTCAGCATTTTTGAATAAAAGTGAATTGGAGGATTACTTCCAGGTAAAAGATTTTCCAACTCATTTCCTCCAAACAAGGGAGCTGACAAGTCCATTACTCTTAAGGCTGCAAGTGGTCAAGTATTGCATATATTTGTTTGAGAAGCAAATGTGACAACTCAAGATCATTGGATGAGTCTATCTCTCATAAAACTTACTTGAGACAAATGTTCTAACACTTTTTTTTGGAACTTTGAAACCGGAGCTCTTCATTTTAACTTGTCATACTTATGTTGTCAAGTCGTCAATGAATGCTTGACAACATGACGATATGCATTGTATTCTTATGTTCCTGGTAACATATTTACTTCCCTCATTGAATTACTTATCTTTTGATGATTTTTTTCAACTTTTCAATCCGACAAAGTTGGTTGAACGCATTATTTCCATACGCGAAACTTCCCCATACAGATCGCACGCATAGGGATGAAGGAAATTCATTACATACGAGTCATTTCGTAGTGCTACTAGACCCGTCAGTATCAAAAATTGCCACGTAGTAATTCATTCAAAACAGACATATTTGAGTATGCCAAATCGCACTTGAGAAATTCCAATAAACTCTTTCTCCTTCCAAATTTAATTGTTGGTAAACCAACCAATAAATGATATCATCTTGCAGCCTTCTATATCTCTTGTCCGCTCTCTTACTAGTACATGCAGCAGACTTTTATAAGCTGTTGGGTGTATCCAGGGATGCGACATTGAAAGAAATTAAAAAGGCTTATCGTCAAAAGTCTCTTGAATTTCACCCTGATAAAAACAAAGCTGAAGGGGCAGCAGAAAAGTTTGGGCAAATAGCTCGTGCTTACGAAGTTTTAAGTGACGAAGAAAAGAGAGAAATTTATAATAATCATGGAGAAGAAGGTGTCAAACAGCATGAAGAAGGTCGAAGTGGTGGTGGTGGTGGAGGAGGCTTTGGATTTGCTGAAGATATTTTCTCACAATTTTTTGGGGGTGGTGGACGGCGTCAACAACGTGAGCGCCAAACTTCCGATGTCGAAGTCCCTCTTTATGTAACAATGAAGCAGTTGTATCTTGGGGATCTAATCGAGGTAGAATATATTCGTGAAGTCTTGTGCGTCAACTGGCAGGAATGCATGACATCGAACAAAGAATGCCAGGCAGCTGGTGTGCGTGTGAAGCTTCAGCAGTTGGCGCCTGGATTCGTCCAACAAGTGCAACAGCGAGACGATCGATGTGTTGCGCCGGGGAAAATGTGGCGTCCAAATTGCTCGGCTTGTCCATCAAAGACATCTACTGAAAAAATTGATTTGACTATAGATCTAGCCAAAGGAATGCGATCGGGAGAACTCATTACCTTTGAAGGAGTCGCAGATGAAAAGCCTGGTTTTACCGCCGGAAGTCTTCACTTCAAGATTATAGAGCAAGAAGATGAGGTCTTCCATCGTGATCGTGATAACTTGTATAAAACGGTAGAAATTCCCTTGGTTGATGCATTGGTAAGTAGCATATCCATGGACACTGCTTTTCGTGTGTATAGACTCAAAAAACTCAAATTTCAATGCAGACTGGTTTTTCATTATCTTTGACTCATCTTGATGGGCACTCGTTCTCTGTAACTGTGAACGAGGTGACCGAGTGTGATCATGTCATGCGTGTTCCTGGAAAGGGTATGCCTCGTCGCAATGGGCGTGGTTTCGGTGACTTATTCATAACATTCGAAGTAGACTTCCCCGATAAACTTTCGGAGTCACAGAAAAAAGCCATTAAGGCTATTCTAACAGAAGGCGAAAACGGGAAGGAAGAGCTTTAAACCAGAATTTTTAAATTTTAAGCACTGAAACTAGTTCATACTGAATCTTGAAGTGTTCTACTCTTGATAGCGGATTCAATGTCGCCATTGTGATTCTCAATTAATTTAAGATTTAAAATAAACCCAAGGTTAGGTTTAGCTTGCGGCCTTGCGATCCGAATCAGATCCATAGCCTCTTGTAATGTACTACAGCGACGACGCGATAGGAGCCATGCAGCGCAGACGGCTACAGACCTTGACAATCCCTTCGCGCAGTGCACCAAAACTGGTCTACATGAATCCATTGTTGAGAGTATCCGAATCAAATCGCTGCAAAGGAAGTGTGCCTTGACATTATCCGCAAGTGCCCAATGCACATGAGATTGACCGTTTCTCAAAGTCTTGTTCAAGATCCCTAGAAGCTTAGGATCCGATATTAGCGAAATAACTGTAAAATTTGAGGGAAGATCTCTGGCTGCAAATATTCCACCGATCCAGATGTTTTCTGTGATGTAGTAGGCATTCATCTTTTTATGCAATAGTTTTTCCTCTGCACGTTTTTACGGTCATGCAAAAATTTCTTCCTGTGGGCATCACTTTCTTCAAGCATCTATTTTGTTTCGATAGACATTTTTGAATCGCTTTCTTCGAAGGTAAAAAGCTTCCATGTCCATGATTTTGATATAATTCTTCTTCTGGCTTCTTGTTAATTTAATACTCATTGAATGCTCTACAACCTGACTAATCTCAAGTTTTTCCTTAATTTTTCGCATCGATTTTTTATTTGCTACTTGTCTCAATTAAGTAGCCAGCCACAACATAAATTCCTATGGTGCAGCGCCCTTCTGAATTCCTTTCAGTACGTAATCATCATTTGCAACTGGCTAAAACCAAATCTTATGTCAATGCGCTCATGATATTGTTCACCAAGATCAAGCTGGTTGAACAAGTCGTAGATTTCAAAGGCGCCCAAGTTGCCTTATTTTTCAATCACAATATTTAAGTATCCTTGTAGTGGTTTCGGAAAAAACCTTATTTTAATTCTCCATCAAGAAATGAAGTTAAACATCAATTATCATGGCTTCATAGTGCAACAATTAAGACCATTTAATTTAGCTCCTTGCATAACTAATGTATAGATTCAAAAATGTAAAGTCTTGTAATGCATCCAATTATTTCAGTCCTTGAGTCTATTGAAAATCTCAAACTGGACCGACTTTCCGTTGTTGATACCATCATCCGTTTCTCCAACTTTTTAACCTAAGACATTACTAGCAGAAGTTTTCGGCTGCCACTTTACTCATTTCTGCTTTCAACAGTAATGTGAGATTACAGCGCTTGATGTTGAGAGAATACACATTGACCCATGAAGTAATTTTCATTTTTCCTATATTCGACAGCAAAATTGAAACTTTATTTGGAGAGGAATAAAGTAAGATAAATGTCATCCAAATCAAGTTAAATAGCTATGCTTTAATATTTTACTCTATGCATTGTATTGCATCGCATTTCAATTTCGACGAATGAATGCTCTATGCTGGTTAGGTTGCGACGTAGGTAATGTTCTATCTTATACTGATTTGCCATTGAATCTCGCTTTTGATTTGCATTCTCATTGCTTTTTTGGACAAAAAAAATTGTTAAGTGCTCACAACTTCATCTTTTGTATGTTAATATTGATTGATTTCATTTATCTGACCATTGATTTTTCATTAACATTTCTAACTTCAACAAGCTATATTGCCTATGTATTGTATGTGGATGCAAAATCCTTGTTCTCGACGTTTTCGTATATTTCCCATGTTGGAAGTTCTGACACTGGCTCTTTGCCAAATTCTTATGAAGAGGTGGCCATAGCCCAAACATTCAGCTCCTATTCATCAAAACGAATAATCGTCTTTGGTCTTTTCTTCCACATGAGGTTGTGACGGATTATGGATCCTCCCTGCTAGAAATGTTTTCGCGACTGCAGTAATGGTACGCGCTTAAGCATTCGGATTGATTCCGACATGTAGACCTATACGAGATTTTTTGCTAAGAGAGACCTACATCTTTTTTCTAGCGTCTTCTCTTCATCCACTCAGAGGCAGCTTATGAGAAATTGCTTTTTTTTGCGAAAAGGACAAATATGTCTGTCTCCTTGTTCAGTTGGATAATTAAATTAAAAAATTCAGTAGTTGCATTACAAAGTCATTCAAAGCTATAAAGGGCACGTCCACGTGCTTTATTTTCAGTGTCAAGCCAGGAAAAAGACTTCTCTCCAAGCCATGCAAATGTTCAAGTTAGCATGTCGGTTTCTTCGTATAGGTCAGACTCACTATCTCCGATTAATTGCCGAAAAAACCTAAATCCTCAGTATTGAAAGCATTTCCTCCCTGTTCTGACAACAATAATGCAACACTATAAATGTAATGGTGTTAGAAAGATAAATGTTCAAGTCAATTGCTTCATATGGTGGCATTGCACGTCGCTACCAATGTAATGAACTAAATCATGCTATACGGCAACTCTTTGCCACAGATATAGAAGGAGAAATCCCATTTTTATGAATTGCTTTTATGAATTAAAGTATTTACATCGAAAACCATTGTAGATTCTATGTAGGCATTGGATATTGGTTCTATCAGGTATCCCCTACCATACCGTTGTCCACTTATCGGGAGTGTGGTTAGAAATCCAGTGGTTAATTTAGGAATTTAGGAAATGGAAATTCGTTCTTTATTTTGCTACATTATGGATAGGGTTAATGAGAATTTACTTAAATTGAGAGATTCGATCAACTAATGACCCAATCAATATAAGGCATCAAATCAATCAACAAGGAGCACATCAATATCATCCCACAAACACAACTTAGAATACAGTCATATAAACGAGAACTCCGGAGTTCAAATAACAAGTTCCAATTTAAATCAAAGTGAGTTCGTTCACTATCCTCTTTACGAGACAGGGCGTCGGTTTGTAAGGATAGGTGTTTTGACAAAAATCGAGTTGAGTTGAGTTCTCATCTGAAGTTTGAATTTCAGGACGAGATTTCAGCGTTGAAATTAACTACTTTTGTGGATTACTTCTTCTCCAGCAATGCTAGACACGTTCTTGACAAGCAAGTTATTGAAACTCGTGATTATTGGTAAGTTGGGAGTACTTAGTAATGCAACCTCATTTCCATTGTGGAATTCATTACACGCACTTCCGAAGAGAACGCAAACGTACTTGTTTTAGACACGTCAATCAATTCAGAGATAAACGTTCGTTCGACGAAAGTTTTTTGGATTTTTTAGATCGAATCGAAAAAACCTATTGCCTTGTGACATCACTGGAACTATTTGGCACATGACAAACGTGGCCAGTACTTACAGTCTCGCTCTCGCATCACTGAAATTTCATTGTTTGGTACATTTTCAGTACAACCATTCAAAGTGAAATCAATAATATCACTATGCCACACAAGCCCCTCACACTCATCCTTTCCATCACTGTAGGCTTAATTCAGGGCAGTAATGTATCGGCATTAAAGAGTCAGCTCCTACGCAATTCTGGTTACTCTCGAGGTCATGATATTGGTTATAAGGAATCTATGGCACCTTTAGATGTCGTTGCTCCAAGAGTAAAAATTGGAAAGCGCGATGAAGCAGTTCTAGAAATTGGGAAGTTTGCTACAATATCATTTAGTAAAAGCTCTTCCCCAGCATCACAAAAAAGACAATCTCAACGGCCCAAACGAAATTCAAATGATCGGGTGGTTGACGCTGCGACGCCTTTTACAAGTGCCAACGAAAAAAAATCTTCTTTACTCTCAAAGCAAGAAGAGCGCGAATTTGCAAATCAAATCCGCATGTTGCGAACAGTTGTCAGAATCCGAGATGAGATTATTTCTACACATAACTCTCAGTTAAAAATTTGGCAACCAAACTCATGGCAACCAACGGAAGGGCAATGGGCTAAGGCATGTGGTTTGTCAATATCAGAACTACGACGTGTCATTGTTGAAGGCAAAAATGCAAGAAGCCAAATGGTTGCTGCAAATGGAGGTTTAGTAGGTTCGAATGCAAAATGGTACTTAAATAGCGTGACTAAGGCAACCCAAGCGCACGGTGGTGTAGGTACCATTTTATCATTTCATGATTTAGTCCAGGAGGGAAATCTTGGATTAATGGAAGCTGCAGAAAGATTTGAACCAGAGCGAGGGTTTCGTTTTAGTACATATGCAACTTGGTGGGTTAGACAGAGAATGCTTCGAGCGATTTCAGATTACTCTCGTACAATTCGTCTTCCAGCTCATGGTAAGCATAGCCAGGGCACTTCTTTGGTATCTCAAAATCATTTAACTCATCTTGCTGTTTGCGTTTGTTTCCCAGTTCATACTATGATTCGTAAAATTCAAAGAGCCAGAAGAGATATGGAGAAAGAATTCGGTAGACCTCCTTCTACAAAGGAGCTTGCTAAACACCTCGGAATCAGTGCGCAGAAACTTCATCATTACTGTTCCTCATCTCGTTCAGTACTTTCACTAGAAAATCCTGTGCGTGGCAATAGTAGAAAGCAAGAGGAGAAATCAATAACTCTAGGTGAGTACATTTCATCCGATGCCCCTACTCCTGATGAAGATGCAGAGTCTAGGTCTTTACGGGAGACGATGATGTCAGTTGTTGATGAGCTGCCGCGGATAGAGAAAGAAGTTCTTTTGGCGCGATTTGGCTTAGTTGACGGTGACTCTAAGTCTGTTGATGAGATAGCGAAGAAGTTGGGAATATCTAGAGATCGAGTTCGAATTTCTGAAGCAAGAGCCTTAAACAAACTGAGGCATCCTCAATGGAACCATAGATTGAAATCTTATGTTGGTGGTGAAACTGAAGATGAGGTCTTTTCATTGGCCTTATCACCAGAGCAAATCTGGTCTTTCTAATTTTACCAATCAACCCTTAGAGGTTTTTGAAATGTGGATATTGTACACATCCGATTCACACCCAGATGCATAGAACTAAAACCTTGAAATAAGTAATGTCTTTTGATGACTAAGGTATTAAAATGCCAAACAGTAATTAAGAATTCACTCTTGTTTACCTTTTTTTTAAACATGCATAAAGGAAGTTGTCTTGCCTTTTCTGTCCAATCGCAAGTTCAATAATGAAAAATATTTCTTTGATCTTCGAATTGCATAGATGGTACAATGAAACCAAAAAGTATATCTCCTTAACAGGAAGGCTTCTACTAATTCTTCCTCGTGAGCCAAGACCCAACTCATTCTTTGTATGCAAAATACAGGACATTGCTAGCCACTCCATCTTTTGAAACGCAATTCAATAAGGACATGCAGATAAGTATGGTCTTGAAATAGCATCCAGAAGCCCAGATACTTGGGAATGGGAGTTGTGCGATGAATGTTGTTTTTAAAGAAGAAATCATTATTAGTGATGCTGATGTGTCATCATCACGGTGCAAAAGTAAGGTGACATAAAAAGACATTTATGTCACAAACTAGTTCAGATTCAGAACTGCAAATCCCATTACCTTTATTTCTCTATTGCGATGTTATTTCATTACCACATCAACTCTTTTGCATTGGGAAAATAAAATTTACAGTCTTGCATTAATGTGGATCTTGAAATAATCCCTTTGAAATTCCTCCTGATGTAATTGCAAGCGGAGACTTCTTTTGCAAGTTCCCTTGATAAAAGTTTTCGTATTGAAGGGAAGTAATTCTTCAATCAGCATAAGTGAACAATTGCTTTTGTTTCTTGCCATCGATTGGCTTCAACAAAAAACGTATGAATTCGAAAACACTTCATGTCGTCTTTTAAGCGTTTTGAGGTACGCTTATTTTCCAACCTTTTTTGTAAGTAGTTAAACATGTTTTCGACTCATTTGATCAAGTCAGAATTTCAGGTACCATTGATTTGACTTTATATCATCATTTTTATATATTTGCTTGATTTTCTGTGATTTTGCTTATTGTTAAAAAATGCCTGGACGGCTTTTTGTAACGTATCATTCTTTGGCTTTGAGTTTACACCGGCTTGTAGTTGGGTCAATTGTAGTGAATGGAAGCAGAGAGTGAGTTTTGGATATTTCTTTTTGGTAAAGAGACTCACCATTTCCATGCAGGATTGGATACTGTTTATTTAAGAAGCATTGCACATTGTTTCGGGTTTCCTGGTTGATTGACAAACTTGGCTGCTGGAACATAAATATTCAGCACCTCATGTTAAAACTAACTGCATCGACTGATGTTCAGATGAAACAGCAAACAGATGGAATTGCTAATGGACCATAGATGTTTGCTCCTTATAGAGGAAATGACAAGTTTGCTAAACCTTTTATTTTTAGTGGAGCAAAATTATTATGCATAAGATGAAAAGAAACCTAAACGATTAGTTAAAGGGTATGGTGGAATGATCGGATTTTTTTCCAAAATAAATGAAAGTGCATGCTAGATTCCTCATGGGATCCTGATTTGAAAATGATGTTCAATTCCTGTAACCAACGTCAGATTGCATGCATAATGTATTCCAATTTCTGGGCGTTTGCTAAGTGGACCCAGTGCAATATGTCAAGCTGTTGATGAAAGTTCTATCTTAATTCTCTAGTCTAACTTTATATAATCTTACACAAGTCACTTTATAGTAAAACTTGATTCAGTAACTATTAATATGACGTAAGTCAAATAAAGAGAACGATCATTCCTACCAACTGGACACTTGTGTACGGGAGAGGTAAATCATCACTGCGCTGTTGCTGCCAAGTCGGACTCTTGATTCGCTATAAATACTCTTTTAACGTCTTTGAAAGTGCTGAACCTTGACGTTCGTAGTATGACTGCAAGGCGCTTATTGAATTCATCAATTGCAACTCTTTGGCTGCTCTGAAGCTCACGATGCTTCCCGTAAAGTCGCCGTTTCACAGCATCGTTCTTGAGTAATTTAGTGTTTTTACTACAGCTGCGACAACGTCCCGTGGCTGTGTATAAGTTGACTAAACTGTAAGTTTTCCCCAATTGTAATTTGCGTCTCATCTTCTCATCATTCGATTGGATATTGATACTTTCAGTTCTATGGTCGTCATCATCATCATCGTCGTCGTCATCATCGCCACTTGAGTTATCATTATCTAAGGATGAATCATCATCGCCTTTTGTGTAATCATCATCCGTAGAGGAATCATCATCGTCATTTGTGTAATCATCATCCGCAGAAGGATCATCATCGTCGTTTGTGTAATCATCATCCGCAGAAGAATCATCATCGTCATATGTGTAATCATCATCCGTAGAGGAATCATCATCAACTTCACTAGCGTTGTCATCATCGCCATTTGATTCATCATCAGATTCTCCCTCACTTGACTCATCGCTATCTTTGGATTCATCACTAGAGGATGAGCTAGAGGAAGAAGAACAACCACAATCATCACTTGATTCAGGTCGAGCAAGGGTTTGACTTCGAAGAAGAACATTAGTGATCTCTAAGCCTGTCGACGGCTTGATTTCTTCATTATACGTGTCTCGTATTGCGTTTTGCAAGAAAGTTATCGCGTCCTTGTTGCCTTCGTTGAAGAAAGATTTTGGTCCATCATAAGCGATCACGAAATCACTCTTAAATTTGTTGAAGCATATGTCTTCACTATCTTCGCTACCATGCCCTTTCCTGAAACGCCTTGAGGATTTGCTTTTGGGATCAGAGATGCAGCCTTTTTTGCCTCCTTTTTTGCCCCCTTTCTTGCCTGCTTTCTTTCCAACTTTTTTGCCACCTTTCTCTCCACACTTTTTTCCGCCTTTCTTACCCAATCCGCCTTTACCGTGTTTCTTTCCTCCTTTCTTCCCCCTGTCTTCACTATATTGGTGTGCTATTGATGTAGCGAGCAGTGAAGCAAGAATAAAAATTAGTAGCAATATTTTCATCGTTTGAAATCGTAAGCAATTGAATTATCAAACTAAAAGTTGTAATCTTGTTAGCCAAGCCATTTTTTTGTCACGACTAACTCCGAGTTTGAATCAGTTACAATACGCAAACTGATTCTTAAGTGAAATCAGTTTCCTGACCGCTTACGCGTGAATTTTCAAACCTAACAAGAGAGGATAACGCTACACGGGAGCGAAAAATCTAAAACGAGTTAAATCTCAAGGGATAACTTTAAGCAGGATTTCGTGCTCGACATATTTTTCTTGGCAATTCATATCAAACTTTAAGTTATGGACTATCTCTGAAATAAATCTAATGACCTATATACATAATTACAATGCATCACAAATTGATGTTGAATCTAAGAATGATCAGGTCATCAAATACTAGTTTTTCTTCGTTAGTCATGAAAGTTAACGAGAAAAACATGTTATATCTGACCTTTTGTGCATAGATGTTTCAGCATGTTATTAAATTCAGAAAGGAAACAACTTTTGCTCCATGTCCATGAGGTAAAATAGGACAAGAAAAGATGAAGGATCACATCTGATAGTTGAAGATGAAAGGTGTGAGGACACAAAGTCAATAAATGATTAGGAGAGCAGCCGTATTGCTATTTGCAGTAAGCTTCGCTGACTGCTCAGACAAGATAATGCCAAAGTAAAATCTGTCTGGTAATTTAAATTCAAGAGATATGTGCATTGCGTACTTTTGATTACCATTCAATTTGAAGAGGAATTTACTCTATTCGACATAGCGTGAAAATTCAATTATTTTGGCCACAAAGAATCTTGATATATGTTGGTTCAATTGCATTCAAAAGCAGTCTTCTTTATCAAATTCATTGTCAAAGAAAATGTGCGGGAAGTTTTATGATGACCAAATTTAAAGATAAGTAAAAATTTTGAGTCCAGTGGACAACTATTGTGAGGCTCTGCAATTTGAAATGAAGGGGTTAAGGTTCCAGTCCTTTCAGAGTCAGCACTGTCATGACAAAGAATAGAAACAATTGTACATTTGCAAATGAAAGCAATAGATGTATTTTGGAAGTTGTTATAATTCAGGTTTTTCCTTTGTCCAAGTTTTGTGTTCTTTTTCTTCCCAACGGTCGTCTATAGTGTTGCGATTTTATCACGACGGATAAATTTCTGGCAGTATACACAGAGCAAGCTTTCAGGATAGTCAACCATTATTGAATTTATTCGTTTTCCTTCGAAACATGACGTCCTCTCTGGCCATGAATCGATCATCCCTGCCCTCCTCAGATCCGGAAATGAGAAGGAAGCGTGTACAGAGCCAAAATCATCTGGCGCACGGATTAGCAGCATTTTTTCTGATGTCTTTGCTTGTGGCTTCAGTTTTTTCTCCTTCGTCGGATTCCATTCATTCTATTGATCGTAACTTGGCCGAAAGCAACAATACAGATTATTCAACTTATTCCTGTATTCATCTCTTCGACTATGCTCCAAATTCTGGCGAAGATCAATGTCGGTATGCTAAATCTTGTAATCAAGGAGAAGGCATATTCTTATCAAGATTGTTTTGCAGCAAATATCTGTCCTATAAATTTTGGTTTGGAATTCTTAGTCCATTCTTGATACTCTGGATGGTTATGCTCTTTCGAATGCTGGGAAGTACGGCAGAAGATTATTTTTCACCTCCCCTCGAAATGTTCTCTGTCAAGCTTGGATTACCACCACGTTTCGCTGGAGTATCTCTTCTTGCACTAGGAAATGGAGCTGCCGATGTTAGCGCAACAAGGAATGCCATGATCGGAGATATTCACAATGGATATCTCATGTCTCTTGGAGCACTTACTGGAGCGGCCATGTTTATCGGAACAGTTGTAGCAGGAATGATTGTTTTGATTTCGGATGGCGTTCCTTGTAGAGGTGCCCTAGTTCGCGATGTCACTGCACTCATGATGACGGCTGTTATTGTTCTCGCCACTTTGCACTCAGGAGTTGTTGGACCAGCTTCTATCACGTCTTTTACAACCATGTACCTCGTTTTCGTTACAATTGTTCTGGTCGCCGATATCTACCACAGAGCAGTTGTCATACCCCGGTTAGAGCAAAAGGCAATTGCTTCTGAGTTGCAGCGACAGCAGGAGGCAGCAACACAGGCAAATGAAGTTGCAGGCGATGCGTTCAATGATTTGGCAGATCAACAACAGAATGAACCAACTATTAAAAGCAAGCGGAATCTTTTTTCTCGAATGATGACAGCACTTTCGAATTATGATACAACGACAGCAGGTACCCCTGAACAGCAACAAGGATGGGGTATTGAGAGTGAAGATATTATTAGTGAACGCCCTTTTGTCTTGCATGGCGCCAATGGGGTACTTACGGGCGATCCACGACACCGTCCTGAAGGGAATGAATTATCACTTGGAAACTATGCTATCCTTGAGGATGGTATCGACCGAATTTGTGTTGAACCAGGAGGGATATCTGCTTATAACTGGAGAGGTGCTTGGAAAGATGGTCTTTATGAATTAGAGATGGAGCTCTATGATTCCTGGAGAGACTTGATTAACGATGATGATCTTCCAAAATGGGAAAAGTTCTTGTTGCTTTGCGAGTTCCCGTTCACAATCCTCCGAAGAATGTCAGTGTCGATTCCTTGTGAAGGATACTATTCACGCTCCATGGTCGCTACATCGCTTGTTTTGTCTCCTGTATGGTTTGCGTTTTACCTCTGGTCTCAGCATGAGTTGAATGCATTCTTGAACCCTCCTATTTTCTATGTACACTTATTAGTCTGTGCCATCTTGGGTGCTCTTGTCTTGCGATACGCACCCAGTGGCGATGGTGTTATGAACCTTCTTGTGGCAACACCGATTGCGTTGTATGGATTCGCGATTGCAGCAACCTGGATCGATTGGATAGCCGACCATTTAGTGGCCCTGTTAGAGCTTTTAGGGATTGTATGCCGTATACCAGGACCAATTTTGGGGCTTACAATCTTAGCTTGGGGAAATTCTATGGCTGATTTATCGGCAAACATGGCCATGGCCCGCAAAGGCCTTGGTAATATGGCAATGGTACGTAAACAGGTCAGTGCCTTTGAATGAGTCTTTCCAACCATTGATTAATTGATGCACCGTTACAGACTGCTTGCTTTGCTGGCCCTGTTTTCAACATTCTTATAGGTATGAGCGTCGGATTCTCATCCCTTGCGGTTGAAACTGGTAACCATGAGATGAACGTAACTCTTTCGCCTTCCATTGCTATTGGGTTCTTGTTTATCATCATTAATACATTAATGCTTGCAACTGTCGGAAGTTGCTTTAATCCAGGACAAATTCCTAAACGTTTTGGCTACGTGATGATTGCTTTATATACTGTCTATGTGATCCTGTCAATTATACTCCAATTCTCAAAGTATGGTGATGATCGTTGAATCAAGAATCAAAGTTGAATTTGTTGCCTTATTTCAAGGAATACTACATAGCCAGTAATTGTCTCACTTTATTTATTTTAGTCGCTCTAGACTTAATGAAAGCAAGGATCTCAATACAATTTTTCAGTGACAAAAAGTCACGATGGTCTATATTCTTACAACAGCATACAGTATGTGTCCATTTTCAATTTGATAGGTATTGAGAAACCAGTGATTCCCAAGGATTTCGAGAGGATCGCCGTCTAAAACCAGCTCCCACCCCACAGCAAGCCCAAAACGATCCAATCGACGAGAATCTAGTCCCCATTCAAGAGAGTATAGACTTTCGAGATGCCTTTTTACATCGGATATGGAATCGTCTGGATGGACAACACATTTATAGTGTATTAATTGAGACATTTCAGTACAAGTATTATATGATGGGGATGTTGAAGGGATATCATGATAACATATTTCAACTGCAAAAACATTATGAGTACGTTGAAGTTGGGAGAGTGTCATGACTTCGCATGCCATGGAGACTCTGTTGTCGACTGATAACTCATCCTTCGAAGATAAGATAGCCTCATATGCTGAAAGGATAGTATTCATTTGAGAATAATCCCGAAGCCCCGGATTCAAGTCTGGATGATGTTCCTTGGCTAACTTTCATAGTTCCAAACAGAAAATACGACAATGTAAGTCATTTTAATGAAAGATGTGGAACACTTATATATAACAAGAATAAGAGTGCTTCTACCTTACGAAAGGATTGTTTCACTTCATCCAATGACGCGTTTGTGTTAAGGCCTAATATAGCATAGGGTGATGTTCTCTTGGAAGATACGAAATTTCTTGGACGATTCAGGGTTGTCCACGCCCGGAAGATATTTCGAGAAGCATTCATGGCAATCGTTGATTTTGAACCTCATTCTAGAAAATATTTTTTAGACTGTTCGATCCAAATTAATTATTCGGAATATTTTTTGTTCCGTTGGGTTTCAGACGCGACAGAGACCAATAGTGAAGATTAGTGCAGATATTCTGATCACAGATTTCTCTTGAACAAGTTGTTACAGCAGACATGATTCTAATTTTTTTAATTTAAACCTACTTTCTATTCTTAAATTAACAGCTCTGCCAAACCCTTGATCATAAAGTTGTATTGAGCCTTCAAATATTCTATTGGAAATTCCATTCTAGCTGAGCATACAACACAGGCCACCGACATCTTTATCCTTTTCTTTTATAGTGTCAAGGGACAGCCATGAATGCTGCCCTTCACTTGTGAATAGAAAAGGGTAATATTTTGACATATATTCTATATGTCTTCATTCCATGCATTCATTCCATGACAAGATGAGACTAACATGCTAATGTGCTATATTTCGTATCAACTGCAACAAGTGTGGCATTCATCACGGTCTATGAGTACAAGAAGTACAAGTAACAAATTAGAATATGAAATGTGTGAGTATGACAGGAGAGCTATTAGCAACTGGTAATTGCTAACATAATATCCAATTCTCTGTACTTCTTGTGGTTTAGAACCCCACTAATCCCACTTGCCACTTTCTAGTATTAGTACTTCAACAATATGAAGAGAGAAAGACAACTATTTGCAATTACTGAATGCAATTCAATTTATCTTTGCCTTGTGTTGAACCAGTGTTCTGGAATGTTGGAGAGATTTACATATCTATTACAGAAAATACAGGCGGAAGTATATTCACTAAACACAATGTGAATTCGCGCTGTAGATGAATGGTTTGATTGGTGCACTAGAGACGAAAAAGATAACAGTTGCAGAATAGCTTTGAATGGGGCAGTATTATTTATGTGAGAATAATTGAAGAGTTACGTAAAATACTAGAGCATTCCAAGGTCAGCAATCAGGAAAGCTGCCAAGAATTTGGGAAGCAACTTGATGGGTAAAATCAAAGAAATTGAAATTTAAGGACTTTATTCTTGCAATGATTTGATAGAAAACGTAAGAAATGTACCTAGATAGAGGCACATATTTGTCATCAGTTGCCAATTCCGTGAAGTCAAAGTTCTGGCTCCATATTTAGGATGACATAAGCCTTTGGTAATGGAAACACGTGACATTCTTGTAGCACATTGAGCTGCCTGAAACCAAAGATAAGTCTTATTCATCCCGTTTTCTTGATAATTGCAAATGTTATTGAAGCCCCTTTAGAACTGTAGCCTTCTTCTAGGACTCAGATTTCCACTAATCTTTAAGCTCATTACCCTGATGCTGCTTTGCTGATCTAGGAACAATAAATGGACGCACATGCATGGGTTTGTAGCTATTGTCCATCAATTTCAGACTTCTAGGTTACATTTTTCCTATTGCTCCATCAGATAGATTGTCATAATTTGCAGCATTTGTAGTAATTGCCATTTTCTCCCTAGATATTCACATACATTGATGACTTCACCCATGATTTCAGGATTATATTCTAAATCTAGAATTCAAGTAGAACAAGAAAATTGCCATGCTAATGTTTGAGGCCCATATTCACTTCTGAGTTGCTAGAGTACCTCTCATATGACTGGTGTCTGTATCCCTGGTGATAGTCAATTCCCAATTCCCTTAGGATGTATTGGCCAATAGTTATGCCATATGTATTGGATGACTCAGCACAATGTCCACATGAAAAACCTGAGTATTTTGTTTCTTAAGGTCAAATTCTGGGGTGAGATGGTCATAAGCCTAGTTTTATCAGTAGTAAACGTACAGCCCGTTTTACTTTAGATGGTTTTTTTCCTTCATCATTTTTAGGTGTATGCCGTTTGTATAGCACTCCTGCTGGTACCCATATCATCCAACATGTTATTCATGATGAAAATGAGGCTCACAACTAACTCCGTATTGGGATGAGATCTCTTTGCCAGTTTAGATTTGCTGGACCTGATACATTTGACGAGGCAACAAGGTAATCCTCATCTTTGCATGCAATCATATATGCTTGTAGGCACATTCCAACGCACATTTCGGTGATGCAGAGTTCAAAATCAACGGATCGTCAGATACTTCAGCAAGTTAGTACAAGTAATAGTACGCTATTATTACAGTCATGACCTGCAAGTATTGGTGGTAAGTACCGTCCGTTAAGCCATAAACCAAAACAATTTTCAACGAAAGTTCTTTTGTTGTGCCAATGAGCACCGAACAACAGTTTCTGTTAAAAAAGTTGGAGGATATTGCCGGTCTGAAGGAGATTGATGACGTCGAGAACGCTGAAACGGCAGAGGAAGTAGCGATGGCAACGCTTCAAAATGTTGAGGCTGGAGAGCTTGAGGAAATCGATGAGTCTCAAAACGTTGAAAAGGTTGTTGAGGTGACGACAGGTATTAATGATTCAGAGGTTGAAAAGGTCAAAGATCTTGTGGAAGTCCAAGAGCATAAGGAAATTAATGAAATGAGGACAGGTATGACTGACTCAGAGCTTGAAATAGGTGAGAAGAAAGGTGGGACCGTGAAGGATTCTGAGGTGTTGAATGTTGAAAATATCGAGAAGATTGCAGCTGAGTTTGCGGATTATGCTGAGGCACGGAAGGGTGAAAAGGTCGAGAAGATTAAAAAGGTAAAAGATGCCTTGAAATCTAAATCGCAAAATCGTAATCGCGTGAAGAAAAAAACGAGGAAAAAGTCATCTAAATTCCTGCAAGATCCTTCAACAAACAACGTCGATGATCAAGACGAAGGACGCGAACTCAATTGTGATGGTGAAGCACCTAAAGCATTCGATTTTACATCCACTCTTTTGGTGTCTAAATTTGCTCGTGGCATGTTTGCCATGACCTCATCTTCTTCCAATAAGTTCTTAAATGATTCGTATTTGGATCAGTCTGTTAACTTTCCAGCCTCCTATATAAAGAGCGCCATGTCGGAGGCTGCAGTAGACGAATGTTTGTTGAGAGGAATACGAGTAGAAAAAGTGACAACGTACGGAAAATTCAAAACGCGTATCTTAACGATTTCTCAAGATCGTTTTGCAATCTTTTGTACACATCGTAAAGTTCGAACGAAGGGTGATGATGGCTTGCAATCAGCAATTGCTCGAAGGCTTCCTCTTCCCCTTTTTTCCCGTAAGGGAATCCGGGGTTTTACTAATTCCAGCTTTCGAGATCTTTATGTAAGGTACATTGATATTTCAGATATCGATCATATTGAAGTTGGTTATCCTTGCTCTAGAAAGTTCGAATCCAGTAGAAGGGATACTCGTCGGAAGGGAAGGTTGGATCGAGTAGACATTTTGAAAGACCGTCTCATTTCGATCTATCATCACGGAGGTCAGACTTTAGACATAATTGCGTCAAGCCACGAAAAATGTCAGCTTTTGTTTAGTGCTATTAGAGATGCATTGAACAAATATCACAACGCAGCGCTCTACGTCGTCGATGAGGCTCGACTGGTACGATATATTTGGTACGATGTGGACAAGAATAATGATGGAAAAGTATCCGAGAAAGAGTTCGAAATTATCGCTAATCGTATCAACCTAAATACAACGTTTCCGCGACAAGCCTACCAATCATTTTGTGAGGATTTAAGAATATCTGGTAACTTGACTTATCTTCAATGTATGAGGCTTCTCGCAGAAATCAAGCAAGGAAGATATGAATCTCCAGGATGGCTTTCGTCTCTTATCCCATCAACGCTTGTTGATGGCTTGCCTGTTACAAAACGCCTTCCACATATACATTTATGGGACAACATATTCGATGGTGACTATGTTTCGGCTCGGAATTTCTTGTCAAAATTTTTACATGCTATTCAGAAAGAAGTTGACGCCACTACCAGCGATGTGAAGGCGTTGTTCTCAACATTCAATAAAATGGAGGTCAATTGGGAAGTTACCTTACCCATTCGACCAAATTATTTAAGTCGCCATCGCTTTTCAATATATTTGCCTCATATTTTCAATGTGGCTTTCGATCCAGATGCTATGACTTTGAATCCAGAGCTCATGAAACGACCGATTACTGAATACTGGATAAATAGTAGTCACAACACTTATCTCACTGGAGATCAACTACAATCGATATCTTCCGTGGAAATGTACAGACTATCGCTACATCGAGGCTGCAAATGCTTGGAGCTAGATTGCTGGGACGGAGAGAGAGAGCGGCATACCAATAAGCCTATACCCATCATATATCATGGTGGAACATTGACAAGTCGAATATGGTTTGAAGACGTGATCGTATGTGTAGCCCAATATATAAAAGAGAACCCAAATACTTATCCTATCATATTATCCCTTGAGAATCACTGTTCAGAACCGTTCCAAGAAGCCATGGTTGAATCAATTAGACGAATTCTAAAGGATACTCTCTATATACCCTTTGCACGTGATGCAAAGGAAACAATTGATGAAAATGATATCCTTCCATCACCAGCTCAGCTTATTGGAAGAGTACTCATAAAAGGAAAGCGCCCATCATTCTGTTCTCCTTGCTCACTAGAAATAAAAGAAATTCCTTCGCTTGAAAACCTAGAGGAAGATGAAGATGAGGAAAACAATAAAGCAAACCGTTTGGAATCAGCAAAATCCACCAACATAAATAAAATGAATCCAACAGGAACACATCATGGTATGACAATCAAGGAACTTGCTGAGATTACGCTATTTCATGGCTGTAAATTTAAAAATTGGGAAAGTTCGATCATCAGTCCTCCAAGCCATATGCATTCTATTGGAGAAACCAAGATCAATACACTTATCCAGAAGTATGGTGCATCCCAATGGCGAAAATATAACCAAGAGCACATGACTAGAATATATCCCGCAGGAGCAAGGATCGATTCCTCAAATTATATACCTATTCTAGCCTGGAGTATGGGTTGCCAACTTGTCGCACTGAACTTTCAAACCGCTGACACGCCTATGTTCCTAAATGACGGTCGCTTTCTACAGAATGGGAATTGCGGGTATGTTCTTAAACCACAAGGTTTGCAGCATGGTCCAATGTCAATCCCACTTAAACTGAATATCCGCATTCTTAGCGGTTCATGTATCCCGAAAGCTGATGGGGCTTATCAAGGTGAGAATGTAGATCCTTATGTCCAAATTACTACCCATGATATCGTAAGCAGTAGTGAGGGACAAGAAGTATACAAGTCAGACACAGAAAGAACTGAAGTTGTAGATAATAATGGATTTCATCCAATTTGGAATGAGGAGAAATATCATGAATTCAGTGTTTTCTCGCCGTACGTCGCAATGATCCAATTCGCTGTCTGGGAATCTAATATTGTTCTCGATAATTTGATTGCTGTTGCCGCGATTCCAGTAGCATGTCTCCGCCAAGGATATCGGTCAGTATTACTTCGCGACAAAAATGGTACAAGAACGGGAGCCTATGGGTGCGCAACATTACTTGTTGAAATTCGATGTCAATCTCCCACCTTTTGATTTAGAAAATCACTTTCTGTGCAGTATATCATTCACTGGCATTGTATAACTGTGATTCAAAGGGTCATAAAGCCGTAAAAAGATTAATGAAATGTTTCTTTACAATGTAGCATTGCAGTTCCTAAGCTATTCAATCCTTCCTATTTTAAGTGACAAATAGTTTAAAAAATTCGGAATCGTCTGTTCACAACTTTATGGCTCTTTCTAGGATTTCATCACTTTGTCTTTTTCTGTTTTGGCTTTATAGACCTAACCTTATGTATATTGAAAACATAAGGCTTGAATGTTTCCAAGACTATTACAACAACATTTCAAGCATATTGCGCAACTTCATAGGGAAAACGCATGCAAACTAATGGAATACTCAACATCTATTTATTTCAGTTTTAGTGAATCATTTGTTTAACAAGACTTAGCAATTGACAAATTTAATCTAATTCGTTATGATGTGGAGAAAGACAAAATCGACACCAGATGTATTGAGTCACAATAGCAAAGAAGATTGTTAATTCTATCTGGCCAATGCACCATCGCAGAAATTATCCAGAATGTCTCGGCATACTCGGAAGAAAAAATCCAAGAGCTGAATAAACCCTAACACAGGTGCATTCAAGATTAAATAGCCAACATTCTGACAAGTATAGATGAATAACGGAATGAATGAACACTCAAAAAGTGGAAATCAATGCGCTCGTGCAAACAGACAACAACAGACTCACCTACATCTCAAATCATTCTCTTTCCCAGTTATCATGGAAAGCGCACTAAGCAAAGGCAATAAAAAACATCGGGAATAATATGTTTGGCAGCATCATTTAACACAACTAAACTGAAGAAAAGTTAAGAGAATGTAATTTCCTTCTGTCAGACAAAAGAAACAGATGAATAGATTTTGATACTTCTTTTTCGATAGGTGTTTGTCAATTGGTATGATTTCATCGATGGATATTGTGACGAGAGCACCATGTGGTATCACTTTAAGATGAAAATCAAGTTACATGTAAGGAAAAGGCAGAATATTTGAGCGGTACAAGGTCGCTGAATTTAGGTAGGGTAAACCAAGACTACTTTTGGAGGGATGTTGGGCATCATTTCTCAAGAAATACTTGCTATTCCTGATGCTCTGCTATCCCTAGGTGCTCTCTTTTGCAATATGTTTGAGCTGGTTGCCTAACCAAATCTAAAGATTCTCTTCTTTGTAAATCCATCTCCAATTATATAGCTGCATGGATGTTTAGTTTTCCTCGTTATTATTGAATTTTACAAAAGTATTCCTTAAAAAAAAATGAAAATGAGTCATCAAAAGGAATGAAGTTTTTTCTATAAGAAAAAAAAATGTGTTGGCGATAATTCCGGGAATTGATTTTTTCATTTCCAGGTGTTTTCCTTTCCACGATGGAGTCCGAATTATCATGCAAACGCTCCAGTGACAGTCAAGATGAGGAAAGCTGTCCCATCTGTTTTCTACCTCCGTGTGAAAATAGAAAATTTTGTTCAGGTTCTTGTGGTCATCGTCTCTGTGTTTTGGATGCGGAGCGTATTCTTTTGTCAACAACACCATACGCTACTGAGAATCGATTGTCCTTTCTAGTCAATGAGGATAATCTAGATCCATACTCTATAGCTCCTACGCTCGGGCGATGTCCTATTTGTCGTAAAGGGATGAGTTGGTTCGATCTCATGGACACGGAAGGCAAGCTACTTAACGAAAACGAAACCGAAGTGTCGAAATGGCCAATTGCAGGTTTACAATTCTCTGAACGTCATAATCTCGGCCTTAGTCTTACTCTTGATCAAACTGATGGTCCTTCCTTTTCATGGCATGAAGGACAAAATGACACTGATAGTTACCAGAAAATAACAATCCGTTTTCAGCCTGATTGTCATTTTCATGAAAAATCATTGACATTTCATGGTGAAATTCGATTCGAGGAGAAAAGCCATCAAGATCATTGGGGAGGCGTCGAACTAATTCGTTGTATCTTTCAATTTTCTTCTAACCTACATTTTGTTTCCTTTGGTCTAATCATGAGCGAAGGTTATCAAGTCATTAAGACTGTGGGTCTCGGGAGGCATATTCTATACTCATTAAGACCATCGGAATCCAAGCCAACTTATCAATCGAACAATTTATGGGGCAACACTTTCTGTCAAGCTCTAAAAGTAGGACTTGCGTCATATCATTTCGTTTCCAAAGAGGACGTTTACATTTCGTACGAGCATCCCTTAACTAGTCAATGGCCACCCCTTGACAATGGATCACCCATACCATCTCGTGCTTATTTTCATGAAATATCATGGGATGAACAACAGCGCCTTTTTCGAGGCAAAATTAAATGGATGGATGATTGTGGAACCACTTGGCAAGGATTTGAAGTATGGGACTATGAAATGACATTTGATTCAAAATTTACTTTCATTGTTTCCGGACGCGTTTTGTCTCTTAGTAATGAATTGGGAAATTCGCGCGAAATCTCTAACTTTGGAAGCGATTTGATCTACATCAATGCGGCTGTGGGGGATAGGTTTTTACATTTAATGCAAGAAGAGAATAGTATTGATATCTTAGATCGTTTCAGCCGTCTTTCAGAAGCGCTACGCGGTGATTGGTTGTCCGAAGGCGCATCGGTCAGGGTTCTCGCGTTATTACATTCCGTCATGACTAGAGTTATCACAGGTGAAGGAAGCCCAGTGGATTTCAATCTTCCATAGTCGCGACACCTTTAAGTGCTAAATTTCCCAGACTGAAACAAATGTGAGTCATATTTGTGTAACTTTGAATGGCATCACATGTCAAAAGTGCCAACCTATTCTGAAAGTATTCATATATATATATATCTGCAAATCAGTTCCGTTTGATCAATATTTCTACCTTCAGCAAAGGGAAGTAATTTTCTTTCTGCGCTCGTATGATCAATAAAAGTTACCAGATAATCAGAAAGGGTATGTAGGCTTTAATCTTTAGCTTCAACGTCATCCAATAAAAAGCTGAGCCTAACTTTCACCTTTTTGAACATACATTGCCTTTACCCGTAGGTATAGGATGTAGAAAGTAGGTAAAAGTTAAAGAATTGAAATAATGAAGATGCAGCCATGTGCGCATAGACACGCACTGAACGTAGACACCTTGTTGCATCTTAAGGGTGCCTTTGGAATAAACGTGTAATTTGGTACGGTCCGTCTTGTTTGGACTTAGCATACTTCTGTCAAGTAATACTTGATCATTCACTTTATATTCATGCTTAACTCTTTTTGAGTTTTCATGGTTTGTGTTGGCACCTTATGCCTCTTGTTTGTGTTTTTCATGTCCTTACATTCAGATAAATCAATCAGCGTGTCTCTTCCAAAGACAATTTGTGCTGGTGTAGCCTTTAGTACACTGTGAACAAAGGAGAGAATAGCCCAGGCACAATTACCTAGTGCTTGTGACCATGGGTCTTGATAATCAAAATAATGGTCCTCTAATTTGTAAGAACAAAGCATGTTCCCAAAAGCTTGGTGAACATGTTCTACAAAATTGACTAAAGGGTTTTTTATGGCAGTTACAACTGATTTCACCCCATAGGATTGATAGAGTTCTTGAAACTCTTTACTGAGAAGTTTCTTCCCATTATTCCTAATGTACCTCTTTGGGGTGGATATCTGCAGAACCAATTCAAAGCAGCCAATTGCTGGATGACACTTTGTGAGCGCATGTAGGGTAAGTTTCTTTTCTTGCTTTGTTGTTACTGTGCATGGTCCTATTAAGCCAACACTGAATGTGTCCCAAGGGTTTTGGTCAATATCTGTTAAGGATAGATGTCCGTATTTCTTACAGAGATTTTTACACCTTTGACATTGGTGGCAGCTTTGGATATGTTTTTCAAAATCACTGCTGAGTCCTGGCCATAACAGAAGTAAACGTATTTTTCCTTCTGCTTGTTGTATTCCTGGATGCTTTAAAGCAGTATGGTACCAACTTAAGATTGGCTTCCTGAGTATTTTTGGAATGTAAATCTTTTTGTATAAAATGACTTCATGTCCATCAACTGTTTTGGAGAAATACTCCAGATTATGTTGTTGGTGCTGAATCCGTATTTGATCTTTACACTGATGTTAAGCTATAATTTGAGTACTCAATGGATAGTCTAATTCTTGAAGGCTGCTATCACCTGTGTTTTCATAAAGCTCAGCTATTTGCTTGGAGCTAGCAGTTGTTGATGACTTTTCAGTATCTAATCTGCTTAGAGCATCAGCTACCACATTACGTGGTCCTTTAATATCTATTGTTGGACCAAAATCTTCAATATGCGCAGAGATTTAGACATTGTAGTCAGTCTAGTTAAGTTTTCATGGTGTGTATAGATATTTTTACGGTAACCAAGGAGCATACTTAAAAGTTCATGGTAAGTATATCCTGTATTTCAGTAATAGGGAATGCCACCCTTTCTAGTTTTGAATTCAAAACTTTGGAGTCTAAGACAACTCTGACAATTCCATTCTTCTTTGAAATGATAAAAGTGAAGACTGATCCTCTGAGGATACTTGGGGCTTTAAAACTCCTAAGTCACACATACGTTGTATTTCCCTTTTTAGTGTGTCCGCATATACCTTTGGAGCTGGAAATGGTGGTGATTGAAAAGGGTTTAGCTTACTGGATCTGTTTGCCAAGTGTTTCAGCAGGCAAATGTTCATATTTGTAAAGTAATACTGTCAACTGTTGTTGTTGCATACCAATTAAATGTTTAAGTAAATTGATAGTGGCATCTATTTTTTGTCTTTTCATATTTGGCATCAAGAATAGACAAGATTGCCAATATTTTGTATTTGTGTAAAAAGACAAATTTGCGTTTGGTGTGCGCATTGGAATCACAATTCCATCTTAAGTGTTTAGTGGAAAATAGGATGTCGATTCCTAGAGCTGATTGTAAATCATGTCCGATTATCATATTGTACTGCGATTGTTGTGCGGTATCATCAAAGTCTAGGTTCCAGTGATTTTCACGGCTGGGAGCAAATTCTGGTAGCAAAAATTGAAAAGGAATATGTCAGTAGTCCAGAAACTGTGTTGCGCTGTTTCCAGGATTCAAAAAATGATCCGGCAGGCTGTTTTGATTAAAAATTGTTTTAGTACAACCTGTATCAATGAGTACTTTATTGAGCAAAGTAGATTTAATATCTAAGTAAAATGGCTACTGATGCTTCCAGTATTAAGCCTGTAGTGAAAGGGGTGTTAGAATCATTTTTGAATCTAGTTTGAAGCATGCTATTTACACTTACCTCCGTATTCATGTTGTCCATGAACTCTTGAATTTCGGGGAGCTTATCCAGGAGTTCAAAGCCTCAATGTCAATGGCATTGTTTTGGTGAGGTTCTAGCTTCAACTTTGTCCGTTTTTGCTCTTCGCACTGTCCTTCTGTTTGAATGGCACTGGAAATTTTCATGTCCCAAGTTGCCACAAAAAGATGCTTGGACTTATGCTTTTGAAATATTGAGGGTTAACCTATTGTGTGGGACCATTTTTGAAAGCATTTTTTGTTGAACTTAGACCGTTGGAATTGTTTATTGGTCTTGCTGCGGTTGATTCGTCTGCTCAGATTGGATTAGAATCCCCAAGTAGTGTTGACATCATACCTTAACTTGTAGGTACAGGATGGAGAAAGTAAAAAAATTGAAACAACAAAGATGTAGCAATGAAAAAGAAGTTAAAAAACAAAAGGAAATTATTCTAGAGTCTAGAATAAAGAAGGTTCTTATTGACGAGAACCTTCTGGCCTTTCGAGCAAGAACTTTGCTGTTTCCTTTGTTTAAAATGGATAATTTGTTAATAGATTTCTCTTTTTAAAATTAAAAGAGAAACTTGTTTTAACCCTTTAAAAGGAGAACTGATCATTTGATGGGCTTCTCTTTTAAGCCTTTACAATGAGAAGTCTATGTTTCCCTTCCTGTACAGGAGTCAGTTCGCAACGTGCATTTTAATACTTTTTTTCAAATCCAGCAACCATTCAGTTTTAAAATTGGTTGACCCAAGTACTTGGATGTTAGAGAGCCTCTTCACAATTTAAATGTAATCTTCAAAATAATTAATTAGTTCTATCGCTAACTAGAATGTCTTCTCATCACTGTTCTAACATATAACAAACAACCTCGCTTATTCTCCTATAAACTAAACTAACCCTAAGATTAAAGAATTTTGGTGATGCAATCCAATATTCAGCCATTCGAATCTTCCATTTTTCCGAAGAAATTACTTACATGTTTCGTGTAAGCATAATACTCACATGTCTTGTAAAGACATCAGCATCGTTCTCACAAGACTTAACAAAAACAATATTGATAAAATCATCAACAATTTGTTCACAAACGAAGTGATACCTGGTGTCAACATGTTGGGTACGAACTCCAGAACTCGAATTTTCGGCCATAAAAATTGCCCCACATTATTACACCTCACAATGATTGGGAGTTTCACTTCAACGAACATACTCCTCAACAAATAAAAGACAAAACGGATGTCTTTGACCGCCTCCGACACAGCCACGTATTCCGCTTCACTGCTTGACAATGTAACACCCTTCTGAGCCTTGGATCTCCAGCAGATTGGGACTCCAAGCAAATACATGATGAATCCAGTGACACTGATCCTGGATTCAGGATCTCCTGCCCAATCGCTATTGCAATACAACACTAAGTCCCATTTGTCACTTTCATGTCTTGGCTGTAACTTTAAACAGTGCAGCTTAGTATCCAAATCAAATTTTATAACCCTCTGCATTTCCTTGTAGGCTGCTAGACTTGCACCATCCATGCATTTTGACAGTGCCCTTACAACATTTGCCAGGTCTGGCCTCGAATACTTGATGAGTTATAAAAGCAAACCAACTCCAGACCTGTATTTTGATTGCATTGCCGCATCCACCTTGTCTGCATCATCTGGTCTTACAATCTTGAATCGCGGTGTGCCATGGGTTCCATAATTGCATAAATCTTCGACTTTATCTCCAAATTTATCAATTAAACTTTTAATCAGATGTGATTGCATGATGTAGGTGGTTTTAGTTGTTTGGTTGATCTGAATCTTGCAGCTTAGGTAGTCAGTCAGGTTTTCTTCAATCTTTACGCCAAAATCACACTTTTTAAGGCTATTTGTTATGTCTTGGATCCCTTCTTTGCTTCCAACAACAAGGCAATTGTCGACATACACAGCAACCATGACAATTCCAAATTCGGAATGCTTGATCCACAAGCATGGGTCAACAGGGCTTCCCATGAAACCACAACCTTTCAAAGACATAACAAATTTATTATAAATTTTTTTACCATACATGGTTCTCTTTAAAATTAAACATTCATTTTTACTTGCATTCATACCCTTTGGTATCTCCATGAAGATTGTTTCCTTGAGATCACCATGAAGGAGCGCCGTTTTGATGTCAATTACTTTTCCCATTAAATTCCAGGTTAACATTGTGACCAAAAGAATTCGGAATGTCACATCATTGATAACAGGCGCATAACTTTTCTGAAAATCCAGTCCAGGAATTTGACTGTAGCCACATTGCCACTAACCGCGCTCGAAAAATTCCGTTACGTTTGGTTTTAAAAACCCATTTATTTTTGATACAGTTTCGTCCATTGGGAATCTCCGACTTTTGAAATTTTTCATTTCTTCGAATTCTTTCAAAATTGCGCGGCGCCACATGCCTCAGTGTCTTCATTGTCTTGAGGTTGAATGTTGTTGTTTTTCGATTTATTCCAATTACTATAATTCAAATTAATCCAAACTAAATCTCTTGACTTGATGATTTGTTTGGTCTTCATGTTGAATATCCTGTAAACATCATCTGCACGATTATCAGGATATCCAACAAACAAACCAATGGTTCCTCTGTCATTCAATTTTCCCTGAATTGTTTTCTTAGTCATTACGACGCACATTTCACCAAAGTTTTTGAGATTTTTACTTCCTTTGAACTGTTTGTTGTACATCAGTTGCGATGGTGATTGTTGTGTCTCCTTGTTGACAATTCTATTCTCATAGCATGATGCTGTAGATGCGCATTCTGCCCAGAGCCCATCTCGAATTTCATCCACAATTCCCGAGTCATTGAACATAGCCCTGATTCTTCCGTAAAGGGTTTGGAACTTTCTTTCCACCTTGCCATTTCTCTGAGGGGATCTTGGCCCACTAAACTCAAACTGCAACCCAAGATGGTGTTGCTTACAGGCCTTTTCCACTGCAAAATTTTCTCCAGCATCATCTAACCTTAAAAACTTGTCAGTCCTCTTTAAGTCTTTCAACTCATCCATTAGGTCAATTAGCTTGTTCTTCAAGTCACCTTTCCGCTTTAAAAAGTTGCAACTAACGCCCAAAATTTCAATCCTCCATAGCTTTCTCCCTTGATGAAGATGATATCCACGTAGAGCCATTCTCCAGGAGTAATACTGCTACCCTTCCAGTCCTTGTTAATGTTCTTTTGCCTTGCCTTAGCAACTGAGCAGGCTTCACATGTCTTGTAATTGCCCACAACATCATATCCAAAGCCTTTTCCAGTCATCCTGGTTGCAACCGCGCCACAGTGACCCAACATTTTATGTAGATTATTGATGTTAATCTTTGGCTTGACCCTGTTTACCTCAACAGCAGTGGTTGCAATGTTACCAAGCATTGGTATCAACTTGATTCCAGACACAAAACCATTTTTGGTCCTTAAAATTTGGTCAAAGTATAATGTCAAATTTCCTTTCATTAATTTCAAAACAACATCCTCATTGCCAAGATGAAACCCATTCTTCAAAGCCTTGCTGATACTGAACTGATTTACCCATAGGTCCGGTACAAATTTTACGTTCTGCAGTACGACGACAAATTTATCACCATTTTTCGGTTGGACCGTGCATCTCAAACTTCCCACCTTCTTTGCGAGCATCTTGTTGCCGTTTCCAACCATTATCTCCTCCAAAATTGTTGTGTTGTTGTATATCACTATTGAAATAATGGCATGAAGCGCCACTGTCACCAATCCAAATTTTATTGTCAATTCCGTCATTTGCGGTCATTGTAGTTAAAGCAACATTGGTAGCAGACCCTGCAATTCCATTTCTTGTTCCAACATAACAAACACTTCGGAAGTCTTTGGGATCTGTAGCTTACCCAACAAGACATCCTTGATTCCAGAACGCTTAGCCTTGGCTAGGAATTCCTCACTCCAGATCGGCCATTCTTCTTTTCTTCCCGAGAAATTTAGAACACTAATAGCACTTAAAGCAGACATCTTGAATAGGGTGTTAAGCAAACAATACATTTATCAGCAAACAACAATAAGCACAAAATAAAAGGACTCCTTGTGTGTACCTTGCTTTAAATGTGTTAGAGAGCCTCTTCGAACTTTAATTGTAATCTTTAAAATAATTAATTAGTTCTATCGCTAACTAGAATGTCTTCTCATCACTGTTCTCACATATAACAAATAACCTCGCTTATTCTTCCATAAACTAAACTAACCCTAAGATTAAAGAATATTGGTGATGCAATCTAATAGTTGGATGTCATCAGTGATATACAAAATAAATTTTCCATCAGCCTAGAGAGTCCAAAACTTCGTAAGTTACGAGGAAAACAAAGATAGATGTATATCTTTAATATTAGTTTGAGAGAATATTGTCAGCGTAAAGCATCAGACATGCTGATCTTCCATTCATAGCTAAAAATGTAGCAATAGACGATTTATGAAGAAATATATGACATGACAATCGCTTTGAAACTTCCTTGATAAACTTTGAGTTAGTATCATTAAGTGTTATCTTGCCAATAGGATGATGATTCATTCTATCCAGCACAAATGTGTTTAGTAGATTTATCTTCACGAGTACACTGTGCCTTTGTATTTGAGATATAAGCATGATGTATCAGCCATGGAAAGTCATATATTTAGTGTTTATATACATTAAATGGAATCGAAAGTAAGCTTTCAACATTGATGTGAATTAAAATGTCCCAAAGTCTTCTCGCACGCTGGCTTGCAAAAATTTAGATCTTGTGGTGTAAACTACCAATCAACGTACTTTGCACAATATCGAGTTCCGTTGTTAAGTCATCTTGATGTGCAATCCAACACACCATTTTGGACAACCTAGAACTTTAGTTGGCAAGCCAAAGAAATACTAAAGTGCGATGCACAATTATCTAATTTTGACGATTCACTAGCTAAATGCCATAGAATGTTTGGGTCTAGAACTGATGTAACTGCTCATGCATTGACAACGAAGGAAACACTCCAAGACCAAGTCGAAGTTTTCCAGGCTCAAAGCGAACTCTGAGACTTTGGAATCTTCAAGAAAAAGATAACAAAACTTTCCTGTGGCACGGAGGTTTTTGATTTGAAAAAAACGATCTTCATCGAAGATAACTGTAGGTTCTGATTCAAGTTCATTCACTGCCGCATTCACGTGGTGCTCCTCGATCCAGTGACAACAACTTTCTGTGCCTGTCACTACTTCTGTCACGAATAGTGAGCAGATTCCCTGCAGTTCAGTAAACAACGTTTTAGACGAATTCATGCTGGAGTATGCTAGCTTGGGGCTATCCCCGCACCAAGCATTCGGTCTTAATCGACAACCAAAAACAGTGCCAAGACTTTGAGCAAGGTGTAATATTTGTGACCGAAGCAGATTTGATTTTGCACGTGGATTGCTATTGTAATCACTTGTGTTTGCTTCCTCACCGAATGACATCATAGGCGCCAAGATTACACGCCCAACATCCAAGTCAACAAGGGTGACATCATCAGGAAGCGTGTTGAGAAGTTCAAGATTTCCTTCATCTTCAGAGGCAAGACCGATAATAAATGGAGCAGGATAGTCAAGTAAATCCCTTGCCAGAGCAGCTGGTACTAGTGGTATCAATAGGTGTTCCCACTTGAAGGGATCAAGAAGCTTCACTAATCCAGTGACTGCGGAGAGTAAAATACTTCGGCGACTAGAGGAGAACACAATCTTTTGTTCAAGTAATGCCGTCAGATAAAGCAACGCTAATGGAACTAGTGGCAAAGATTCCATAAGTTGTTCACCAGAATTAATCGCAAATTCAAAAGCCTGTATTCTTCTTGGCTGTTTGATCCACGGCAAGCTGCCATATTGCAAATAAGGCGCTAAAATTGTGCAAAGTGATTCTTGCTCAATATCTAAATGAGAAAAGTTTCCAAGGAGCTCGATCAATGCTCTGCAAATCATTTGATTTTCACTCGGTTCTTTAACCCCATCGCCACAACAAGAAGAAAAGTCCCATAAAAGTTTCGACAAAGATTCCCTCATTGCATAAATGACATTTTGAGAACTTATTAGCACTATACCAACAGACACTGGTGCTCCAGTTGGAAAGGCCAGTCGCTGCGATCTCACCCTTTCAACCCAATTATTTTCAGATATCCTTCTATTGAAAATAGGACTCTTATTGCCCACACGAAGACCTAGAGAAGCACTGGTGTGATTTGGACTTGCCTTTTTCTCCGGCGAGAGAACTTCGATAGGTGAGGTAAATGCTGTTACATCGTCCTTGTTTCCCTCAGCATCGAAAATTACTTCTTTCTTCACAGGAGACTCGCTTCCGACCTTCATTTTTTCTATTCCTTCGAGGATCTCAGGATTCAGGAGTGAATCATCAAACACAAGTTGTAGAGGACTCATCATCGACTGTCCTCCTTCCTTGATGTTCATAAAAGCAGATTCTTCCATTTGAAATACCAGCGAGACGCCATAAATTTCTCCGTTTTCTGAGCCCTCAGATTCAGTGCATGGTATCATAAAATCGAATAATGTCACTGTCCATCCATCGGAAGAAGTTCTGCCAGCATTTCTAGCGCCGGAGAAATATGATTTTCGAGGGAGGGGCGAGAATGCATAAGTTTCGAGAGTTGGTGGTATCTTACACACCCCGAATCGATCGCAAGCTAAGTCCGGTGTAGTGACTTGTTGCGACGCATATCGCCTGATATCATATTGAGAGAGGAGAGGATTTGCATGCCGATCAATTTTTGCACAACCATCATCAGTGCCAAAGACGATAGCGTGATGAGCGTTGATGCTATTCACTCCTTTTGATGTTGTCTGAGACAAGAGATTCGATGGCCCGTCAGCCAGAGAAATAGACGCTCGACGATAACGATTCTTAGAGGGTCTGTGCACAGAAAGTCCTTCAGGAAGCACCAACCTTCGAAGCAGGCGCGTAATACATCCGTTTGCTAGTGGTGGAATACGAATATTGTATTGTTCTCTTTCTGGAGATCGGTTTAATTCGTCACACATCCATTCATGAAAAGGATGTTCACGAAATTTGGCATACGACGTGACTGAATAGTCATAAATCAAATTTTCCACAAGGCTTTTCAGGGAGTTAATTATTTCAGAGCTTGTCAAGAAATCGAGTTTTTCCTTCAAGGCCTTCTCCCGTACGTTACATAACAGGTTTCGAAGCGAGGCAATCTCATCCTCAGTTTCGTTGGAATTGGTCAAAAGCTCCAGGGCTCCTTCGTTTGGGGAAAGGAACATACCCCAAAGCTGCTCGAAGACCGTCATCAGATTCTGAAAAGTATCATCCATCAACGGTGTTTCTTTATCGAGAAGCAAACTTGCATTTTCAATTAATGGTAAGAGTGTTTTTTGCATGAAAACGACACAGCTCAAACCACCCGCAGCGCCAATTACCCGAGAGCTTTTTTCACCGACAATATCATCGTTCTCTCCAAATGATTCACGATCACGGTGGCAGAGGAGATACAAAATGTGGTAGAGCAAATGATTGTTGGTATCATCCGCAATATCGGGTTTCACGATACGGTGAAAAATATCTCCAGGAGAGACAGTTTTATAGGGTGCCGTACCTCTCAGATACCCTCTCATTCTTGCACACTCATCTGATATCAAAAATGAAATAAATGGCGTACCACACAGTCTGTCAATTATGGCTTCTTGAAATGGCGTGAACATGTTTCTTTGGATCAAAGGTTCAAACTTGTTATCAACCGAGTCAACAAGCAAACTCTTTAACTTTTCAAGAATCTCCTTTCTAACGAGATGCGAAAAATCAAACATCGGCTTTTCCATGCGATTTCCAGAGCTACTTGAAAGGAAGAACTTATATGCGATACGTTTACCAATATCACGTCTTCGAGACCGGGGAGTGGCGCCAAATAATTCAACGAATGCTGTTAGTTCCAAGAATAACATTAGTTCAACGCTTGGGCTTACTTCATCAACTTGTTCGACATTGTTTAACTCGGCAAAGTGGCGCGATAAGAATGGGAGTCGGCGGCCATCCAGGGCACATGAAACAAAAGCGTGACGAAGAATCCTACGAAAGTTTTCCATGTTCCTTGTAGATGCTGCATTCGTCATCATAGACAGAACAAGAGAACCATTTCCTCTGATAGTAAAAATTAGTTTCAAAAATTTACACAGGCTTACGTAGCGCTTTTGAAAACTTACCTTCTAGCCAAATACTTCGACAGCATCAAAAGTAAATTTTCAGGGGGTGTAGGAACATTTGCTGGGTTTACAGCATCAAGCGGATGATTTGGAATCTCAATCTCCCATACAAGATTTTCTTGAAAGCCTTTGTCCGTGTTTTCAGTAAAGGCAGGATTTGGAATTTGTGAAAGCCGGTTTGAATTTTCGAATCCTACACAACTCTCTACTGCATTTATTTCTCTTATAGTCGACTCCGGGAATAGCGGCATCTTGGATATACCACGATCTGCTTCTTCCTTTATGCGATGCATCATCGCAATAGCCACATCTATGAAGTTTACTCTAGAAGTATCAACCTTTTGTCCTGTAGAAAAGACAAGCAAAACGGGTCTTCTAGAGTCGGAAATAGTCTTCGGGACACTTAATATGGTGCCTTTCGTCACAGATATATTTCCAACTTTTAGTAATATATCGCCAGGATAGACAACACTTGATGTAAATGCTGCTCCGCCTTCCACTAAGAAATCAACATAAACGCCATGATTTCTGAGGTATGTTTGACGGAGATTGACACCTAATTTTCCTTGACCGAGAAGCATGACGTATTCATGAGTCTCATCCAAGGAGTTAATAATAGATTGCATATGCTCGGCTGCTCGGCTTGATAGTATTTTAGCGGTTTGGGATGGAAGCTCTTTTTTGCTAACAGCAGGCTCAGAATCGCCAACATATCGGCCTCTGAAACTAGTTGACACAGAATCTGAAATCACGGTAGTTGCTGTGCGAACATATAACGCTGCAGTGGAGGCACTCGCTGTTGCAAGATCAGGCGATAAAGAAATTTGCTCACCGGTTACTGTGTTTCTGGCCTCATTATCAGAGGCACTTTTATTGCTCGCTAATACTCCGTTTTTATCTCGTGAAATAGAGTCATCATTATCGCATTTCTCTGAGGCTCCAACTTCAGCGTCCAAAAGATCAGAATTCGTTATTTCCACTGTTGCTGGAATCTGCTGCTGGTTCTGATCATCTATGTCCTCGTTTTTACTGAACACTTTATCAGCTCGAGTTTTCACAGATTCTGCCTGTTCCTTAAACTTGTTAGCGATTTCCGTTTGCGAAAACGCTTCTGCGCGACTTTTCACTAACTCTGCTTGCGATTTTAGCTTTTGCGCAATATCAGATTTAGAAAAGGCATTCACATTTTGAACAACAGTTTCATTTGCTTTCCTGCGCCAAGAGCTAAAGCGCTTAAGTAAGATTTGTGCACCCTTGCTTTCCTTAATTGGAACATGATCCGTGTCAGGATGCCCAGTTTCAATCTCCTCGACTTTACCTTCCTTGCCTTGACTAGAAATTGCTTTACTTTCCTCGCCTTGACTAAAAATGGCTTCACTTTCCTCGACTTGACTAGAAATTGCTTCACTTTCCTCGACTTGATTAGAAATTGCTTCACTATCCTCGACTTGACTAGAAATTGCTTCACTATCCTCGACTTGACTAGAAATTGCTTCACTATCCTCGACTTGATTAGAAATTGCTTCACTGTCCTCGAATTGACTAGACATTGCTTCACTTTCCTCGACTTGATTAGAAATTGCTTCACTATCCTCGCCTTGACTAAAAATGGCTTCACTATCCTCCACTTGACTAGAAATTGCTTCACTGTCCTCGACTTGACTAGAAATTGCTTCACTGTCCTCGAC
>CAAAJI010000001.1:349401-364621 GCA_900642245.1 Fragilaria radians | reverse complement strand
AATATTCATTCCATTGGGAGCATTCACGTAGATTTCTTCACTCTATTTCCATGCAAAAAGGCTGTCTCAATATCGATGATTGAAGATTGAAGTCCCCACATGATTTTTGCAATCAACACGATTCTAAAACTCACATCATTTATGACAGGGGTCATTGAAATCAATTCCCGGAATTTGACTATAACCACAGGCAACCAATCTAGCTCAAAATACACCATTCTTCTTAACTTAAATATCCGCTTACACTTTATTGTTCTTCTTCCCTAGGGAACGTCTTTTTTATAATCTCCCAAACATTCTTATTATCAATCTCACCTGATTCTTTTGTAATTGCAGTTCTCCATAGTTCACAATTCTTAGGATTGGGATGACTCCATGAATCATTGAAAGAAGTGGGTACTTCTTCAGAAGATGATGTACTGAACAAAGCAAAATTAGCTTGATCCAAATGGACCTCCCTTCCTTGCTAAATATTTTTGAAGCTTCTGGTTCAACTGACAATATAGTTTATCCTTTGTCCTTTCACTAAATACTGGCTCTTGATTTATCTCAATATCATGGTTAACTTGATTCAATTCTTTAGCCTTTGTAATAAAATCATCATTATCATGATCAACTTCATAGTTTTCATTTAGCAAACGCAAACTTGATTTAGACCATATCTAGAAGTTCTTTCCTAACCAAATCACATATCTGGAATCAATAATCTTCTTAGATTCAAGATTTAGCGCTCGAAACGCATCGTCAAGATGATCAACTGAATATCCCATGATCATGTACACAGTCCCGCAGTTTGTCAACTTTCCTTGAATTTTGGCTGTAATTGCTACTACTCCTATCTCTCTAAATGTTCTAAGTTGGAAGGTAGCTTGGGTGTAACGTCAAGTAACAACTGATAAGGGCACTTATCTTGAATCTTAATGGATGTGATATTGTGAATCATGTCTCTACCAAACACCAATTGGCAAGTGTGGTATGGTAGGTGATTCTTATAGCACATGGAGTAGACTGAAGAAAATAATCAAACGGATTATCTTCCTCTAAATTTTCATTTTCCAAGTCAAAAGATTTGAACATCAATAACAACTTTGTGAAATTGCTCTCTACTGGCTCTTACTATCATGGATCCTGCCACTGGTTGGTTTGAGATTGTCAAAGCCACTAATAAATTGGCCACTGCCATCCAGAATATGTTACATAAAAATTGGTTGACACCTTTTCCGCAGCCTCAGTTTATTGTCTTTGACAATGGGGGCAAATTCAAAGGTGAGTTCAATCAGATGTGTGAGAAGAAGCTTCAAAAATAATCGAAAATATTGAGCAAGGAAGGTAGGTCCATTTGGATAAAGCTAATTTTGTTTTGTTCAGTACACCATAGAACCCACTTCTTTCAATGATGCATGGAGTCATAAATAGATTTATAATAAAATATTAAACTATAGTTCTACTTCATACTCAAATTCTTTTTAACATTTACGACAACTTTATAACCAATGTTCCTTAAGCAAATCTGTTTTTCCTTCTTTGTCATTACATCTGTTTGCTGATAAGTCTTTTGCGATAGTTTCAAGTTTACAATCATGTACTATTTGATGAATGAAGGCAGTTTGAATATGTACATGCGAAACAATACAGATGGCTGCTGCATTGTTTGCTATACAGAATAGGCTAGTATTCCTCTCTAATTGATGAACTATGTAGCTTTTTATCATTGTCATCAATAATGTCAACTCTACATATTCTCATGTTAAGGAACAGGTTACTTCATCTTCAGATTTGATGCCTCTTTTACCATTCTGTAAAGTTAACATTCATATTGGCTTGGATTTATATTATATTCCAATAAATTTCTAATTTTGCTATTTTCTATGAAGTATGTCTTTATCACGACCGCAAATAGGCTGGCCTAAGGATTCCTATTTTTACCCTTCATAAGATTTGTGTAAGACAAGGGTACACAAAATAAAAGCGGATTAGCGAGGCAATCACCAACCGTAGAAATTTTGTGAAAACATTGAAAGCATTGATGAGAGACATCAATAGTACAATGAGATTAATGTGGGACAACTTTATGTTGGAACGGTAATAATTTTGTAGGACAAGGGTATCACAGAAGATTTCTATACGTCAACTCTTATGGCTTGGCCGGGATATTTTCCGTCGATTATCCTTAACCTCAACAAGTTGATGTTTGTTTCTACAAAATCTTTTCCGTTTGTCGTCAACAATTTCTCGATTTCCCCTCTCAATTTCCCCACAAAAGAAGCAAAATTCCAGTCATGAAGTTCACTCTCCTTGCCGCTCTTCTCAGCACAGCATCCGCATTTGCACCATCCAAAAATGCCGTGCGCTCATCTGCCTTGCAAATGGGTTACGAGAATGAGCTAGGTGTGATTGCACCGACTGGATTCTTTGACCCATTGGGACTCTCAACTAACATTGACCAAGAAACTTTCGATGCTTACCGTGCTGCTGAGCTCAAGGTAGGAGTTAAATGTATGAAAGTATTGTATCGTCATCTCTTGTCTCAATCATGTTTTCTTTCTCGTCATACACAGCACGGTCGTGTCGCCCAACTTTGTGTCATTGGGTACATTGTCCCTGAAGTCTTCCGTTTCCCAGGTGAAATCGCTCCTGGTGTTGCATTCGCTGATATTCCCCACGGAGTTGCAGCAATTGATGCCATCCCTGCACTTGGATGGGCTCAAATGTTCCTTCTTCATTGGAGCTGTTGACTACTATGGATTCCTCGGAGACTTCGAATCTGGAAAGCCTGCTCTTGCACCGGCAGAAGCTGAGAAGCGTGCTTTGTCTGAGCTGCAACATGGACGTCTTGCAATGCTTGCATCACTAGAACTCCTTCGTCATGACTCTCAAAATTTGGTTTCACCAGGATTCGACGGTCTTGATAACCTGATTACTGGCCTTCCTTTCTTGTACAACTAAATCTAGGTACATGATTGTAATGGAGGTATTGTAAAGAACTCCCTGCTAATCTTCAGTGTAAAATAAAAATTGGCAAATTTTACATTGGATAATGAATTGCTATTGTATGATATTAGGAATAGACTTGTTTGGGCATGAGGAACGTCGGATGAAAGTTCAAGAAAGGATATGAATTGTGTAATCGTTATGACATCGATATATTGCATTCGTCTTTTGTTGTTGCTCTGTATTTCAATCTGGCACTGCAGTGCCTCTGCTTCCCCAAACATGCCAGTTAATCGTAAGGCAATGAATGAGTTGATCATATCTTGGGGTAGCATTTTTTAATCCAATTTTTCCAAACTGATTTAAATGCAATTTTCTTTCCTTCAATTTCAGAAAAGTAACAAGGAAAAGCGCTACTCTCTCTATCAATGAATTTCGGTGGTAGAAATGAAAATCAAAGATCATTGATTAATATCAAACCCTAACAAGTGCCACACTACAAGACTCATTCTCACCAGAACTTCAAATCAAGATGTATTGCAATGCTAGAACCTACCAAGGTATTTATGATGCTAGGAACACCTAGTTTATAATGCATTTAATTGATATATTGAAATTTATTACGTATGTGTTATCATGGACAGTTGTATGTGGCTTTGTCAAGAGGTAAATATCCAGATAAGATAAAGATACTCACAGGATCAAATGGACATAATGTTAGTAATGTTGTTTATTTACAATTTATTATTTAAGAAGATGCAATATTGCAATTATAATGCCTCTCATTCAGATTAAACAGCTGTCACTAAACCTACAAAAATTGCGTAGGAAAGCAAGGGCCAACTACTATTGATTTTACTGCTTTGTTTTGCTCTGGTAGGATTACTGGATAGTCATCAAGGAAACTTTTCAATGGATGACAGTTCATGCCGCAAGATGGCATTCGAGATGACAAGAGCCAAATAGCTAAAGGGTTCATGCTTGAGGACGATAGGAATACGCAGCATGAAGATCTGGATAAGGCAAACTCATCGCGAGATATCTCCGTAGCATTAAATGCAAGACCTAGCCCCGGTGACTTCCTTCGTTGTCCTCGCGATGTAGTAAGTTAACTCCCATATTCCATTATTTCGGTTCCCATAGGGATATCCTCTTAGGTCTCTTTTCATTATAGGATGTTATTGGAACTCGAAAAAGTGTAGCACGTCACCATCCAGGCAATGTATTCTACAGAGAGTTAATTTCGAGATACATAAAGCGCATTTTAGACAAGAATGACGCAATGTCTATGAAAATAGCTTCAAAGAAAATTTTTGAAATAGTAACAAGAGATAAAGGAGCTGTTTTCCTTCAAACTGACGAGAATCGTGATGGGTGGATAGTCATGGATGAACCAGCCTCTATCAATAAAGTGTATCTAGCGTTAAAGAATGTTGAGATAAGAGCCATGAATGGCTCAGCCTCAGCGCCTTCAGCAGTTCCAACTGAATATACTTCTTCTACAAAGAAGCGGAAGCTTTTGAGCGTGAATGATAATCTTACAAATACCACGAGTAATAACAACCAAAATGAAGTTGCTCAAATAAAATATCAAGACGGACCACCTCCTCCGAAATTTTCAAAACGACTGATCTATGAAATTAAAGAGGGTTCCTCACTAGTGATCGACTCTTACACGAAGGAAATAGTGAACTCGATGTGTAATCAGCCCAATATTGTCAATGCACTTTCGGCATTGAACCAGCCACTGAGTTCACATTACCAATCTTTTTTGGACGAACCAGATCTCCATCGTGGACTCCGTTTACAACTGCGTCATCGCTATCTAGCTGCAATGTCTGCTGGTATATCACCAGTTGAATTTTCTCGAAAGCTAGTGAACTTGTGGGGGGGCAGCATTCTTGAGCGGCTAGAATGCATTGATAAAAAAACGCTTCTGACGTGAGTTCTCCGACTTGAATTAGGGCATGACTAAAACGTTCGTAACGCAACATTAGGGCATGCTTTGGTACAGTATGGGAAGGTCTAGACTCTATGTAAGTTACTTTAGTGCTATGATTAGATTTAATTCAGATCTTACTCAAATAGTTTTGAGTATTTAGAAGGTTTTGTAAATGAAGTATGATATCTTAATAGACAAACATGAGACATTTGTTCGAGGGCTTGCTTAGCTTTGAAACAGTCATGACGTCCTCGTTGTCTGTAAATTTGAATCTGAGATTCTGAGTTAAATTCAATTTAAGCTTCAGCTTTGTATGCATCAGAATTTTAGGTGTCTCGATATGCCAACCCTAAGTTACTATCGTGGTTACAGTTTTTTAGTCATGAAAGCTCGAAACCTGTCACAATCAAACTTTTATGAATTATGATGATTCAATTATTGATCTGCAGAAGCAGAAACAATGTGGCTACAATGTTGCCACAAATGCCCTTTGCAAGTATGTATCCTTTGAGTAATTTTACTATGACATCCACCTTGTTTGTATGACACTTCTTACATAGTATCTTAGGTGTCACTGTATTGTACTGGATAATTTTACACAGATACATTTCTATTCCTTTTTTTAGTCATTCCAACATTTTAGCAAGTACTCTAGATGCTCTTTGCATGATCCTTGTGGTCACTAGTCAAAGGCTCTTGGAATGAAAGTGACAGGAAAGTTTTGTGAAAATCGTGCTTAGGGAATGGGTTGACAGAAAAGCACAAATAACAGTGAGTAGAAGGAGTCAAGTAAAAGGAGAGTGCCTCTTTATTGATATTTCATCTATTATTTCTAAAAGTTATGAAGGACACAGCTTTGGCTTTTAACTATTGATGATTCAACCGTATATGTAAGTTATTTCCTCAGGGAAAAGAGTACTTTGAGATATAAGTTGAGGAATTGATTCAAGATTTAAAAACTTCGATAAAGCTTTAATTCAGATTTATTTGATGTGATAGCGCTAGTGAGGACAAGACTCATGATTACTTGAATCAATAGAAGGCTCAAAATACACCACATCACAATGGAGGAGTTGAATGAAAATTTGCTTCTCTTCTTTGTTAGCTGAAAGTAGCATGGACCCTAAAAGATATGAGCGAACAAGTTTGTTCCGAGGTGGCACGGCATGTACTGTATGGAGGTGATGACTGTTTATAATTCAAGCTGTACAAGAATTCATTTTATTCACAATTCTTGATGGAGGATGAAAAGATGCAGGTACTATCAGGACCACCAGTTCTATCATGTGGTTTATGATGTTTGACACCGCTTCACTTTTGCCATGGAGTATGTGGTTCTGTGTACGGGTGAGCAGTTACCAAGTCACTATGAATCTGCAAGTCAAAGAATTCCGATCCAGTTTTCATGCCAAACTTTATAACTGCAATTTCTATATTTTTACGTGCTATCGATCGAAGGACCTAAATTCAGCGCCTTGGGGCATCGCCACGGGACAGTATCGGTCCGTTTTGTTCCATTTTTTTGCTTTTATTGGTAAGTTGTCCAAGTTTTGTTTGAACCACATCCAGGTATTTGTTGGTGTAATGGTTTCAAAATGTATATATAGCCAATTCTCGATACTCGTATCCATAAGCATTCGATGTTCTTCGATTGTTTGGAGCATAAACTTTTGATTTGTTTCATTGATACATTCTTGATTGTTATATAAGTTGTAACTTTTGGTGGATGATTTTGCCATCAAAACAAAGCAAAATGGCTTGTTGCTGCTGTTCCATTTTTCTTTCTCTTTGGATTCTTCATCAAAGGAATACTTGTGAGGTTTGTATTGGAACTTATAATGTCCTAAATGTACACCGGATGGAGAGGTTTTTACTTTCTATGACCATTTAACTAGCAACTTTTTCCAATCTACTTCAGAAATTGTGTCTTTGGGAGATGTATGTTGAACCTGATGTATGACTTCATTGAAGAGTTCCATAAGTTGTTTAGTTTCTAAGTTTTGAATTTCCGATGCAATAGAATGCGCTACCTCAGGTGTGCCATCATATGATGCCAATGATGTGTCCCTTGCTTGCGAGAAATGCTTTAGGTTGAATTCTTTAACGTATTTTGCTAATTTCTTCAGTGTCTGTGATCTCATTGACTGTACCATCTTGATTTTGTATTTGAAGATTTATATGATCATCTCTTCTGTTGGTAATTTGTGATTTGATCTTAGAATATAAAAATCCTCGTTTTCTCCACGTGAAGTAAGTGTTTTAAATGTGCAATCTTTTCCTTATTCATCTTTGGATCAGAATTCAAAAGGCTTACCTTGTTTCCCATCTCTGAATGATGTATATTGTACCCTTGTTTTGTTTGTTGGTGAAAAAGTTTTATTATTTGAGCTCTCTGATTTTTGGAGTGTCCTGTTGTGCCTGTTTTAAACCTTTTCTTAATGTTGCGTTTACCTGTTTCAAAAAACTTTTTATCTCTGGAATGTGCGAATTCCATCGACTCTTGGTATACCTTGGAAGTCTCTTTTCAGCGGCCAAAATAATCTGAGTTACTTCTTGGTCAATCTTCTCTACCAGGTCTTGATCTATTTTGTCATGTGGAAGTGTCTCGATTGTTTGGAAGAGTTTTGCTGCTTTCATCCTACTGTATTTATACTGGATGTACCTATTAACTGCAGCTTTGTTTGAAGAGTACTTACAGTTTTCGAACATTTGGAGCTGTATTTTGCTTTTGCTGCAATGGAGTTTGAAGGAAAATGGGATTATGATCTGTAGAGGTAGGTAAGTCATAACCCAGCAGCTTCATGTAATTTGCCCTCTGATATTTGAAGATTGCATTTGTCTAAGATGTTTTTGAAGTTTATCCTTTTGTAATTTGTCTTCCAGCATGTTATCCTTCTCTTGATGCTTGTTGAAATCCCCGCCAATGATAAGTTGTTTGTCCTGACTGTTCTGTATTAATCGAAGAAAATCCTCTCTATACAATCAGCAAATTTGTTGTTCAGTGAAGTGCAAGTTTTCTTGATTGGGGTTTGTGGTTTGTTGCTTATCAATGTACCAACATCTTTGCTGGGTAAGGAAGGATGTTGTTGCCTGGGTTGAGTCTGTGTACGGTGATTTCCTTTCAGTCTGAGCCGTAATCCCACTCATTTTTCAATTGGATCCTTGATTTGATCATAAATATGCGTTGCTATATGTGGTCTTAGAATGATAGCTGTGCCTCCCGGCTTATAGGCTGTTGATGTTGAGTACAGTGTATGAGCGGTAATTACCTTTGTGCATTGGTTCTTCCGCAGTAAGTTTTTTATTTTTGGTAGCACTGAGAGGTGGTCCATAATTGTATTTATTTCTTGTAATAGTAAGACATCAATGTTGTCTCTGTTCATCCATTGAACTATTTGATTTAATTGTTGTGGATTGTGATCTATCTGTAACCCATTTATGTTCATAGATACAATGGTGATGTTATCATGTGTTGCTTTGTCTTGTGTTCTGTATATGTTTACTTGTTGATGTAAACTCATGTTCAGAAATTTTCTTCACTTTAGGAATGGGATTTTAGCTTCTGGTGCTATGTGATCCTCTTTGTTTTCTTGTTCAACTCGGGGATGTAAGGTATGAGGTTCTGAAGCGATGTTGAGACTTGACAATGTTGATGTATATATGTAATTTTGATGATGATCTTGCGTTGGAACCTTTGTAGCTATCTCAAGGTGTCTGTTGTGTGATGAAGTGCATTGATGCTTTCTTTCCTCTCTTTGATCATGTTTAAAAGATCATCAATCCTTTTACCTTGAGTATCAATGGTATCATGTTGGCTCTTCAATCTCTCTTTGGTGTTTGACAATGTGATTTCAGAAATGGGACTCTCTACATTTTCTTTGGAGGTGGAAGGACCTTTTGAACATATCCAATTCATAGATGTCTAAAGACAATAACAAGTCGATACTATGCATAAGATCAGATGCTGATCCTTCAGGTTTGGAGTTTCTCCGCTGGCTCTAATGTCACTTGGGTTAAGTTTAGATACCCATGCTGGTAAGATGTTTCAAATTTCTTTGCGGACATCAATAAAGTCATCCTGATAAGTCACGATCCTCATGGATTGTTTCTCGTGTAGGTGATGTACTGTTACTACCTTGTCTAGCTGCTTTGCCTCTCGTTCTAACACAAAATAAGCGCCTTCTCAAACATTGTTGATGACTATAGTACGCAGGTCATTTTGATGCTGTGTTACCAGTGCAATTGCGTTTTTGTAAGCTGTAGGATTTGCGGATTTCATGCAAAACGATATGTAATCATCAAGTGTTCAAACATGGAGAGCATAACTTTCTTTGCTAGTTTGATTTCCTCGATCTGAACTTCAATTGCACAAACTTGAACCTTGACTGGCATATTGTTAATGATAGAGCTGACCATTGTTGGCGTGAGTCAGAACTTGGGCATCCCTTTGTTTGTTTTGAGTTGGGTGTTTAGGGTTTCCGTGGCAGTATCTTTTGGATGATGTGCTGGAGAGTACGTAGTCATGAACCCAATTGTCTTGACATTCCATATTTCAGGTATCCATTTGTGAGCAGAGATATAGATCTTGTTAGCCTGGAGAGACGCAAGAACCCCTGCTTGCTTCTTTAATGTAGACAATGAAAGACTAGTCTGAATCGCCTGGATCAAAGTACCGTGCTTTTCTGTTTTTTCTTCTGTTGGAGATTCCTGGCGTTAACTAGTTGTACGGTTTTCTTGATGGAGGTCAAAATGATTTTATACACCTCTGGTTCATTCAAGGCCATCACTGCTGAAGTTTTCAATGTTTCATGTCTCTTGTTCATAAAAGTCATGTTTGTAGAAAGATTACTAACAAGAAATTGGAGGAAATGAACATGATTGAGGTTAGGAAGTTGATCATTTGAAAGGTGACAAAGAATTTTTTGCAAGAGTTCGGTCATTGGTTTTGACGTTGTGCGCCTAGGAGGTGTTTTAACAGCTTCTAAGTACACGAGGTCCACTTGTGTGTCTGAATTGTAGATGTCCGTACAAATGAATAAAAGAATATTAAAGCTCTACGGTGAGATATAGAAATAACACAATGATAAATTATAACCTATTTTTGATTACTTTTATTCTTTAGTCTTGTGTAGTCTTAGAACTTCTCTCAGAGAGAAGTTCTTAACCCTTCTCAAGACATGTTCGTGAATTCTCTTGAAGAATTAGATCTTGTTCTAAAGCTTCTTTCCAAGTGTTTAGACAAGTCTCTTCACATAAGACAGGTTGGTAGTCAATAAGGATAAGTTAGTTTAGCCTTTAGACTCTTTTGCTATTAGTAAGCTAACTCTATAATTATCTCTTTATATAGATACTTTTTATAGCCATCCTAGATTGGATATGGTGCTGGATTGTATAACAATACTTTCCATTTATAAACAATATTTAATCTCCACTAAGTTCAACTAGTGAATCATTTATCATAGTCAAAATTGTAGTAGGTAAGTAGTAGGATAGTTTACCTGTAACTACTCATAGCTAGATGAGTAAATATAAGAATATGTTGATTCTACTATTATTTACTATGCACTAATGATACAGGACATCTCCTTGTTCCAGTACACACACACATCTCCTAGTTTAATATTTTATAATTAAACTGACATTGTTTAGAACTTATTGTGTTAGGGATTAGCTTCTTGATCCTTCAGCCGTGGTAAGTCAAATATGCTCTATGCTTAGTTGCACAAAGTGAATTATGATCTATTTTATCTATTTTTTGACTAAATTGATCTCATTCGCGCCGCATCACCATCTTGTGAAGGTGTTGCGTCACTCCTTCAGATGCATGCGATCACTTTCTGGTGAATCTTGATTAGGATATGAGTTTATTCTCTCAAAATTCTTCTTAAAGCTATCTTTAGTTTTTAACCATCTTTAATATAAATAAAAATGGATGGTTAATGTCTTTACTACCCAAACCCAGATGTGTAAATACATAGAATATATAAATTCTTCATACTCATTTGTCCATCTCTTAGTCTAATCTATTAATGTCAGACTGGATATTATTCATTTCACATACAGATATTAAATGAATGTATTTCTTTTTAGTCTATACTTTAAGGTATGACAAAATATGACATTGCTATGAATTGAGAAATGCGATGGGTGGCAATTCATTGCTTGGAATTCAATCACCTCAACATAGCGATGCATGAGTGTTTCGGTAGACAATGTTTGAAGGATTATGCACGATTAATATTTTTCTTGGTCGGGATCTACTCCGCAAAATGCCATTAGTATGCATAGAAGTATCCTAAAGTGGTAAGTGTTGATAGAAATGTAATTCAAAACAATTTTAGTTAGTTTTAGTTAGTCATTGTTGCAAAGGGTGACAGATTTAACCTTATTCTTGAAGTTCTTAATTAAGCTTGAGTGTACTTTCCTTTGGAACCACTCAATATTTGGTTTATCAGTTTATTTATGATAGCCTTTTTATTTGGACTTTTGACAACCGATCTATGTGAGTCAAGTTAGACTGTTCTTGCCCAAAAATGCTTAGTTATATATCTGATTCTATACTACTTGCCTTTTTGTTTACAAACGGTCTAAATAATAAAACCAAACGGAATACTTTAATTTTCTTTCATTCCTAATTACTTTTATGGTAGAACTTCTGAGGTTGCAGGTTCAATCCTCAATAAGTTATGCTTCTCGCTTGTATTTATTCTTTTCTTTTCTGCTGGGAAGTCCGGATATTATACCTCGGCAACTTAGTAAATTCCCTAAACCTATTTTTGCCAGGCTGATAGACGAACTTTGTCAAATTCAAAGAAAATACCCGATATTTTTTGCTTTAAGAAGTAGTCTTCACTAAGAACATTTCTATTGTGATAAGTACAGAAATAGCTTGATCAAGGATGAAGTCTTCTCTTTGTCTTCATTTCTTATTGGCCCATGATTCTTCAGGAATAAACAAAATATTAAAATGTCTATGTTAACAAATAGCCTTATTGTAGACATCATCTCCAACATCAGTGTTATTGACCTTTTGTTGATCATCTTGAAATTCTTGCTGTAAGAATATTTCCCTGAGATTCATATTCTAGATGCAGCATTTCAGCATGCTAGCTTGGACTATACAGCAATAAATTAGTTTCATCAAGTTGACCTGTTGCTTTTCGTTTGAGGAACATGGCAGTTTTTTTAGTTTACGTCAACGCCACTTCTGTATCTTGCTGCAAGCTTCCTTGATGCATTAAGATTGTGATTGTCCTGTTATGTTTGTCCCTAATCTTCAATTAACTCCTCATACAAGATAAATGAAACCCTATGACAGTTGCCATATGGATCCTTGGGTAATGAAGCTGTTGATTTTTGTTATCTTGATTGTCTCATGGGATCCAGGTCATAGACCAGGCCTTCATACCAGAGGTTTTCCTTGCTTGACTAAGGCTTTTTAACTTTGAGAGTAAACTGAAACGCTCAGCCAGGGGACTGACCGATCAACGTGAATAAAGACGCTCATGCAATAGCCTAAGCTGCTGCTCCATCACATGATTTAGTCTATTCCACTGATTCAACGTTCTCCGCAATCATTATCTGTTGGTCTTCTAAAGGGCTTGCAATAATACTTATAGAAATCCAAAGATACTGCTATCGCTCCCGGAAGTCCTGTGAGTTACAATTAGCTTTTAGCTCTTGGCCTTGCTCTAAATTGGGATACATTGTAATGTACAGTCACTGTCATAGGCGCCACCAAAAACCTACACTTTCAATAAAATGCCACTCACAGTATATCAAATGCTTTATACCTTGTTGTTATCTTGCTGATGAAGTTCCGCAGAAAAATGACTGCTATGAGTTTTTGATTGAAAACCCTTGGGGCTGAGAACCTAAAACGTTTCATGAATTTCCTCGTCGTAAGTGTGCATTTCGATATGCCTTCCACTTCTTTTTCAAAATTAAAGTTTAGAACGACAAATCCAATCGACGAAATTGAATATGGAAGAAAATTAGTTGAATCCAATAATATTGTGCACGTAGGGGTATTTCCATTAAAGGGTAACATTTTTCTTATTACTAGCAATCAACCTGTTTCCGAAAAATGCTAGACTTTCCGTTATGTATTGAGAGAAAGTAATCCCCGGTCACAACTCTACAAATAGTTGCACATCATACATGAGGCTTTGAAAATGAATGAAAACAGTACTGTAGTATATGTTAAAAGATAATGCATAAAGAAAATTAGTAAATCTGATACATGACTTAAAGAAGACTTGTATCGAACCATGTATCGCGACATAGCAAAGTTGCTTAATGCTAAACTGAATGGAATGTAAGATTCTGTTGAAAAATGAGAGAACTAACTTCAGCAACTTCAGCTCCTGGACCTGCTTAACCGTTAGAAATCTCTGGTGCTAAGAAAGATGGCATTTCTTAGAACGGGAAAAGAATAGTTTTGGCATTGCCAAGATGTAAGAAATTATGGTTCATAATCAATTTCCTCTGATAACTATATACACATTTAAAGCCACATTTTTTAGTAGGGCAATCATCTCGATTATCCTTAACCTCAACAAGTTGATGTTTGTTTCTACAAAATCTTTTCCGTTTGTCGTCAACAATTTCTCGATTTCCCCTCTCAATTTCCCCACAAAAGAAGCAAAATTCCAGTCATGAAGTTCACTCTCCTTGCCGCTCTTCTCAGCACAGCATCCGCATTTGCACCATCCAAAAATGCCGTGCGCTCATCTGCCTTGCAAATGGGTTACGAGAATGAGCTAGGTGTGATTGCACCGACTGGATTCTTTGACCCATTGGGACTCTCAACTAACATTGACCAAGAAACTTTCGATGCTTACCGTGCTGCTGAGCTCAAGGTAGGAGTTAAATGTATGAAAGTATTGTATCGTCATCTCTTGTCTCAATCATGTTTTCTTTCTCGTCATACACAGCACGGTCGTGTCGCCCAACTTTGTGTCATTGGGTACATTGTCCCTGAAGTCTTCCGTTTCCCAGGTGAAATCGCTCCTGGTGTTGCATTCGCTGATATTCCCCACGGAGTTGCAGCAATTGATGCCATCCCTGCACTTGGATGGGCTCAAATGTTCCTTCTTCATTGGAGCTGTTGACTACTATGGATTCCTCGGAGACTTCGAATCTGGAAAGCCTGCTCTTGCACCGGCAGAAGCTGAGAAGCGTGCTTTGTCTGAGCTGCAACATGGACGTCTTGCAATGCTTGCATCACTAGAACTCCTTCGTCATGACTCTCAAAATTTGGTTTCACCAGGATTCGACGGTCTTGATAACCTGATTACTGGCCTTCCTTTCTTGTACAACTAAATCTAGGTACACGATTGTAATGGAAGTATTGTAAAGAACTCCCTGCTAATCTTCAGTGTAAAATAAAAATTGGCAAATTTTACATTGGATAATGAATTGCTATTGTATGATATTAGGAATAGACTTGTTTGGGCATGAGGAACGTCGGATGAAAGTTCAAGAAAGGATATGAATTGTGTAATCGTGATGACATAAAAACGATATATTGCATTTGTCTTTTGTTGTTGCTCTGTATTTCAATCTGGCACTGCAGTGCCTCTGCTTCCCCAAAATGCCAGTTTTTGTAAGTGAACGGTGTTTTCACATTTTGGCCAATTCGATAGAGAGCGTGGGTCGCTAACATACTCTTCAAATTATTTTTGCTGACTTTAGGGGTGATGCAAAATTGCATCAAAAGAAATTTGATATTTACAACTAAAGAAGCAAATTTGGTGTAGATACATACATACATTCCATTAACCAAATTTAGTTGAATATAATTCTTGCTTGTTTTTGTTAAGCATATGAAATAAATTCCAGCTAAACGGAAAAAGAAAATAGGATTTGGTTGCCTCTTCTAGATTAGCATTTTAGTTTTTGTTTCTAAGCGTGGATCGCCAATACTGTAAGTTCAAGCAGATGTAGGAAAAATTGTGACCTAAAATACTTTTTTACATTTATTTGTTTCAGAAGTGATTGCGTTTCTACTTCAGTCTTGATACACTATGGATTGAAAATTTAAAAAACTTCAATGTCTACATACAGTACATAAATTCTTGCACTATATGACGATAAGTAAATCACTATTCAAGACAAGTGCCACATGGTTAAGAAAAGGTAGTTCGATCCCAAGTTTTAGATCATGCTTCCTTCCAACTCTGGATTCAAGAATTAATAAAAAAATGGTCTGATTCCGTTCACTTATTTATATGATGTGTTTCCAATATAAAAAAATCAGCTGTCAGAAGACGTCGCATGAACGGAAGTGTTTCTAAAGGCTTACAATCAAAGAGCAGATTAAGGCCTGGAATTAGATGAATTTAG